>CAJQZJ010013043.1:341799-397087 GCA_907164525.1 Lophiomys imhausi
TAGATAGATAGATAGATAGATAGATAGATAGATAGATAGATAGATAGATGATAGATAGATAGATAAATAGAATAGAATTACCCTATAAAGGGATGGCAATGCTCCTACTAGATACACAGGATAACAAGTAAAAATCCTAGAGCCAAAAATAGATTGCCTCTTTTGGAGTTGATGACCAGTGAGTTCCCACAGACCTTAAACCAAAAAGGCCAGTGCTCTTGGTTATTCTCTAGAACTTGATATGGTAAAATGATGTTGCTGAGGATACTGTATACTTGAGTCATAGAACAAAGATAGAGCAAGTTATGACATTGATGTGGATACTTCATCACTATTGGCTAGCATTCATACTGTTATGCATGCTATAAGAGGGAAAGGGTAATCATCAGCTATACCCAGGCATAAAACGTGTAAGCTACAATAACAGCCTGCCCGCCTAGTACAATAATAACATGAATGTCATGGGATTAACAAACCATTTTCTTGTTGTGTTTAAAGATGACTTGACAAGAAGAAATAAAGCTGGTACTTGTAAGAGTTATGAAGACCCTAAACTTGTACCTAGACAGGTCATGTTCCTAGGGAAGAATCTACTAGTATTTTTCTGATAATGGAATATAATATTAAACTCATTCCCAATGACTTACTATTATTTGTCCATATTAGTGTATCTCTCAGCACTCATCATAGAAGCTTATTTTGTATACAGTGGAGAACAATCAACACAAAGACTCATAACTACAGATACAGAAGTTAAGTGAGTTTGGTGTGTTCATCTCTAAATTGGGCATGTATATCCCAGTCCCATCTTCCAAGGGTCAGGGATCATTATGGAAATGCAGAATATAAGAATGCAAAAGCCAGAGGCAGTAGATAGTTGCCAGAAATTGTATTTTCAGCACATAATACTTCAGTTACAGACATGACCTCACAATGGTTGTGACAGGATAGATATTACTAATAGAAGCTTAAGACAGACAATATCACAACATGGAGAGGTAAAGTGGACATGTACCAGATAAAGAACCATTAGTAGTTGATAACCATCAGAGAGGGAGAATTATCTTTCTTTACGCATATGGCCCCTTGTAGGTTTAATGTGCCCAGAAGGAATCATACAACTGAGTACATGGGCAACTGGGTTTTTTTTTTTTTAAAGAATGGCACAGAGTTGGGGATATTTGCAATTATAGTTGATCTGGAGGTGTGTTGAGGTTGAATATAACCAAAATGGAATGCAGGAAATTCTCAAAAACTAACAAAAAATAATTGAGACAGGGTTTCTCTGGGTAGCACTGGCTGTTCTGTACTCACTTTGAGTCTACACAAAGGGCTGGCCTCGAACTCAAAGAGATCCAATTGCCTCTGCCTCCAGAATGTTGATATTAAAGACATGCACCACCATGCCTGACTAATAAAAATAAGTGAGTATTGGTTAGTTTTAAATTCCTTGGAAATGTATCTATCTCTATATCTATAACTATATCTATATCTATATTTCAACTTTCTTCATACTGCCTTCACTACAAACTTTTAGCTCTTCTTGAATAGGAGTGAGAAAATGAATATTTTTATCTTTTTTTTTCCTGGTTTTGGAAGAAATGTTGTCACTTTCCCCCATTTACTTTAAGGCCAGCTATAGATTTGTCATGTATCAATGTTATTGTTCTAAAATATGTTACTTCTATTCCTGGGTTTCTGAGGTTTTATTATGAAGAGATTTTGAACTTTACCTAAAGCCTATAATGTCCCTTTGAGATGCTCGCTCCTATTATTTGTGTCTTTGTATCTACTTATGAACTGCATTATATTATTTGTCCCCATATATTGAACAATCCTGCATACTTACAAATTACTTGGTCATGGTCAGTAATCTTTTTACCATACTATTCAATTCAAAAAAAGTTTTAACTTCTGTTTATGTGTTTTTGATATCAGGGTAATGCTGGCTTGGCAGGATAAGTTTAAGAGTGATCCCCACCTTTGTATTTTATGGAAGAGTTAAAGGATCATTAGTGTTAGCTCTACTTAAATATTTGGTAGGTCCCAGCGTTGTCACCTTTCCCCCATTTACTGTAAGGTCTACTATAAATTTGTCATGTATTGCTATTATTTTGTTAAAATACTTTACCTCTGTTCCTGGGTTTCCAGTATCCTGTGCTTCTTGGCCCTTTGAACTATCTACAATTATTTTATTTTAAAAGTGGCCAGATGATAGTTGAATGTATTCATGGTTACTTTCTTTATCTACTCAACAATCCCACAACCTAATAAGTTAGATTGCCATTTTGATTTTTCGTGGGCTAGATTGGGCTACTTTCCCACTGTCCCATGGAAGAAACACAAAATTTCACATCCCATCTGCAGCATGCTCGATAGTGTAATGATTATCTTAACATGTGTTTCCCCTTTATCATCATGTAGTAATGTATATAACATAATTTAATAATGGTGTCAAATATGTGTTTAAAATAGCATTGATTACTTATTGTGACTAATAGTGCTATATATTCATTAAAATATTTTTGTGGAATATCTGGGTTATGAATGCATAGCCACAAAAATATAAGATACCTGGGGGTAATTCTAACCAAGCAAGTGAAAGACCTGTACGACAAGAACTTCAAGTTCTTGAAGAAAGAAACTGAAGAGGACATTAGAAGATGGCAAGATCTCCCATGCTCATGGATAGGTAGGCCATCCTGCCAAAAGCAGTATACAGATTCAATGCAATTCCTATCAAAATACCAAAATAATTCTTTACAGACCTGTAAAAAACAATTCTCAACTTCATATGGAATAACAAAAATCCCAGAATAGCTAAATCAATCCTGTACAATAAAAAAACATCTGGAGGTATCACCATCCCAGATTTCAAGCTGTACTACAGAGCAATAGTAATGAAAACAACATGGTACTGGTATAGAAACAGACTAGTGGATCAATAGAATCAAATTGAAAATCCAGAAATGAACCCACATACCTATGGTCACCTAATTTTTGACAAGGAAGCCAAAACCGCAAAAAGGAAAAAGGACAGCATCTTCAACAAATGGTGCTGGTCTAACTGGATGTCAACATGTAAAAGAATGAAATTAGACCCATACTTATCACCTTGACCTCTGTGAATCTCTATTCCTCCTCCTTCTCTTACATAGGGGGCTCCAAGAGATCCACGTATTGTTAGACTGTGTCTCTCAGCATATGTTTTGTTCTGCCACTGAGTGGAATTTCTCATAGGATAGTTAGATTATAGATTAATTGATACATATTCAGTGTTTATCATTTATCTAAAATATTCTATCTGATTACCAAAATCACATACCCTGGTCAACCCCAATCAATAAATTGGCTACTAAAATGAGAAATATATCAAACTATGAAGTAAAATAGAGGTAATTTTCTCACATAATGAGAAAGAAAGAGCAGAGACTAGAGGGACTACCATATTTGGCTCAGCTTTTCTACTAATAAAGACATTGAATTCTGAGTTGTATAAGCATGTTATTTATGAAATCTCTACAGCACCTGCAATATAGGAATTTACTATTTACAAATAATATAGTTTCAATCATAATCAGAAATTAGTCTTTACTGTTGTGTCATAAGTCAGTATGGTGTAAATTTTTCCCTGCCTTCTAATCTCTTAGTCTCAAAAAAATGCAAAGGAATATAAATCCAGATGAAAGGATAAGAAACTCTGTAGGATGTGTTCACCTCTGCCTTCCCTGCTATCTTACTTCAACCACTTGAAAAAGAGGCCAAAGCTCTAAACCAAGTCAGTGAAACTGAATTTGATATAAGACTGGAAGAGCCTTATTCTACCCAGCATGGATCAAACATCTGAACTTTGTCTAAGGTGATACTAAGGTGACAAAATCTCAGAGAAACACAATTAAAGACAGTTGGAGAGATTATCAGAGCCATTTCACGTATATGTTCTAACACATTCCAGATCACTGAAAAATTTCACAATAGTTATGAATAGTGAAATTGCATACTACCTGTATTGCCAGTTAGTTCCCTGCAAATAGGTTGATAAAGACTGGTTGGCTTTCCAAATATATCTGCTGAAATTAAGTGTCTTTTGATGGACTTTAGGGACTGTATACCAGTAACATTATACCTGATTTTAACAATTTTACATATATCAATATTCTAGGAGTCTAAGGCAAGTTATATAATGTGTTAGGTGCTTAACTTCTGTCATTTGTAAAATGTTTTGATTGAAAGATGTCAATGAACTGAATGGATTTTGCACAAAATCAATAAAAAAATTTGAGCCAATTGACAAAGACTTTAACATTTCAAAATAGTTTTTATTTTTAAAGAACATAGGGGAAAATTTAAAGGGAGCTTTGCAGTAATAACTTATCAAGGGGCATCTCAGAAGCCAATGGTATAAATTTACTTTTAGCAGTTGTTTCGATTGGCCACTTGGTACTTGATGATCATGAGATAAGTATTTATTCTGTGTGAATCTCTGACCAGGCAGCGGATCAGGGTATGTAAAGCAAAATAGTGATCTTCTTCATTGCTCGACTGCAAGGAGGCCATTCCAGACCATGGACGGTAGATATCACTACCTTTCTCTCCAATCTGAATATGAACATCAAAAGGATACTCAGCCAAGTATTAACTATATTTTAGATGTTTATTCTTTCTAGATATTAAATACAAATTTGTAAAATTGTACTATACTTTGTATAATCAAGATTGTAAAATAAATATTGATTTTCAAAGATACGCTTCAGCAGACCCTTAATGAATACAACGTCCTGAACATTTGAAGTCCCTAATAAAATGTTTCTTATACATTTCTACATATGTATTCCTAAGTATAATCTGATCAGTTTGTATAATGAATGTTGTCAGGGTTGACCATTTGGTTTTGGAAGACCAACTGATGTCTTTTCTTTGGAGAAGCCTATTTCTCCAATTTCAATATTTCTATGTTGCCTGTAGTTCTTTGTGTAGAACTTTGTGTAGTTCCTCATGGACCTCCCTCCTGTACCTTGTCCACTTTCGTATGTCTGTTGGTGTTGCCCTTGATCATCTTATGTTTAGGAAATCATGTTGTTGAGACTCTATGGGTCACCTCTGACATTCCTCAGAGGCACATTCTTAGAGATTCTCTAGTTTTTAAAACTTTCCTTCCCCTCTTCTGCAATGTTCTCTGAGCCTTAGATGTGGGAATGTTATGTAGACATATCCACTGGGACTAGACTTCACAACTATGCATTTTGACTAGTTGTAGTGGTCTGTATGAATTATATTATCTCTTATCTCTTTTTTTGCAAATAAAATATTTTAAAATGTGTTAGTCATCACACCTCATTTAAGCAAGAAAGACACTAAGAACTGTCATTACTATAACTACACTACAACCAATGCACCAAAGGAACAGGAACATAGACTTTGTTACCTGTCAATGAGACACTTTGCCCTAGTGGTGCTGCCTTGTTGGCCCTCATATGACTGCTAAACTAGGGGAGGGTACTCTTTTGTAGGGACACTCCACTCCAGGGGAGTGGGATGGAAGGGATAGGGGGTAGAGGGTGGGAGGGTGGTTCTGGGAGGGGTGGAAAGAGGATACTATGATGGAGATGTAACCTGAAGTAATAAATTTTAAAAAAAATGATAAATAAAAAAAGAACTATCAGTAGACTGCTCACCATGATGAGTATTACTTTAATGCCCTCCATGAGGTTTCCAATTTTTGACTGAATTTCTCTGACTTTGGAGAGAAGAGCAGAAGTGTCTCCTTGCATAACAGATATTTCATTCACAAGATGATGCAGAGTGTCTGTAGAAGACTCCAGTAGACTGTGTACCGATTTCAGTAGTTCTTCTGGCTGTGAAGCATAATAGAATAACCATATTAGAATAAATGAAATACAGTAGGATTAGATACAGACAATTTTTGTTCAAAAAGACTATAAATTTTCAGTAGCTATTCATATTATTTCATAGATGATACCAGTTGAATATGTAAGTGTAGCCATTGACATTGCATTATGAAATTTTACCAAAAATTAAACTCATGACTGACAGAAGAGTGTTCTATGCAGTTTCTAGCAAAGTAATCCCTATCAATAAATGAGTTTTTGCTCAAATTCCCATTGTTAATGTTTCTATTGTTTTACTTCATTTATATCATTATTACTTAAATGAGAATTGTAGACATACAGAATGCATGTGCCATTAAGCAAAATATGTAAGATGAAATGTATTGTGTGGATATATGTAGGAGCATATGATAATGTTCAACTCAATCCTGATATGAGTTATGACAAGGGATCATATATGAGAGATATTAACAATTATAAATTGGAGCTGACATGATATGTAGAATTTTTTTTTCATCAGAGAGATTATATCCTGAGGAACAAGGTACTGTGTTCATTGGACTCTTTTCTCAAGTGGCTTTCATAATGAAGGTAGAACATCCACTTTGGAATTAGCACTTCGGGAAAGAAACAGAGTAGAACAGGAACAACTTGACAGTCAGGAATGAGTAGTTCAGTATGCAAACATTCATGAATCTCATCAGTGAATGTTATTGTCAATTTAAACTTTCCTATAGAATAATAAGTACAAGCCCAGGAGTCTACAGTGATAAAATGATTTTTCTCCATGTACAATTATGGATCATCTAAAACAAAGCTTAGCAGATTTCACTTGTAATTTATTAACCATGCTGTATGACTTCTTTATTTCTCATAATATACCCATTATAGTCCCTTGACCACTTCCATTATATGTAGAAATGCTGTATTTTTCAAGCATTCTAGTGAAGAAATACAATGAGTAAACACTTACTCTGTTTTCTAGAACTTGCTCCTTATCTCCTGAAAAACCAAAACCGTCACTGTGGCAACTGACAGGGACCCTGTCATTGTACCTCCTGTCCTGGGCATACTGTTTATCCTAGATAGGATGAAATATTAAATAAGTTAGAGATTGGAAATAATATGAATGAGCCAATGACCAGAATTCTAATGCATTTGATAGATATTTCATTTGAACTCAAACAGAAGGGAGTTGATGCTTGGTAATATAAACTGAGCTAACTACTTGTACATAGAGAGGTCACAGAACTATTACTATCAGTCCTTAAACCAACGTATTCTGTAACTGTACTCTAAATAACTATCCTTTTACCTACAGATAAGGGTAACTCTCACCTTTCACCAAAGGAATTTCTTCTTGAAACAGATGGAGAGCATTACAGAAATACACAATGGGGCAAAATTCAGAGAATGTATAGCTTTGAGGTTCCCAACCTTATCTGATATACTTTCAAGACAACCCTTAAACCTAAGACTCAGGGAAACTCTCAAAGAGTGAAGGGATAGGAAGCTTGTAAAAGCTAGAGTCCTAGAAAATATGTTGAGAGGTGCCCTTTCCTAGACAGGACAGATAAAATTAACCCAGAATTCTCAACAGTATGATTGACTGAACAAAACCAGCATAATGATAATGGCAGTTAACATTCCAGTGTTGTCAGAAGAAATTCCACATAATCCTATCCTTAGATGAAGAGCTACAAGGGTTTCATGGCTGCTGAGAGATGACAAATCAGTTGCTTCATGGGATACTTCACATAGCTTTTATAACCCTAAGTAGTCAGCAATGGCCAAATTCATATATAAGCCAAGGTAAATATGTACATTATTCATATATATAAGCATATGCATATATGTATATACATCATATACATACAATACATAATGCATTTACATATATATATAAACAGCAATAATAAAAAACTATGAGTTTTGATGGGAAGATACTGGAAGAGTTGGTGAATAGAGAGAAGGGTGATACTCTCATGGATCCAGAATTCATGTATGAAATTCTCAAAAACAACCCCATTGCTACTGAAAAATTGAAGTTAATATATTAGAAGGATGACTCTTTTATTCCCATTTTGAAACTCGATCTAGTCTCATTTTTTTCTACCCAACTAACCCTCAAATATCCCAACTTCCTTCCATGTTTATTATTCTCAGACTTCCTAACAGATCTGCAATCTGGTACCAAAAATAGCAAAACTGCAGAATACTAAGTACTGTAACATTTTTGTCTGACATTTGTGGCAAATTTCATAGTAACCAAGTATGTATATTCTCTAACTTACTTAGTTAGGCATCTTAATACTAAATCTTTCTTGCAAATACATCTGCATCTATACAACTGTCACTTACCAAGGTCATAATGAATTTGGAATGATATTACACTGATTGTACCAAATCAAAAAATAACTTGGAATAACCAACAGTAAAGGGTAGTGGTGGCTCACAGCTTTAAATCCAGCACTGAAGAAGCAGAGGCAGGCAGATCTCTGAGTTCCAGGCCATCCTGGTCTACAGAGTGAGTTTCAGGATAGCCACAGGGGAACCCTGTCTTGAAAGAACAAACAAAACAAAAAATTTTGGAATAATATTATTGGAAGTAATAAGCCAAGAGCTAACTAAGATAGACAACTACCATTTTCACTTATCAATATGTACTCCTTAATTTGTTATGATAGTTTTATTGCTTAAAATCATTATGTAAAGCAATTATTGGTGAAATTTTTGATAGTTTGAAAGGATCCTTAAGATGACTTGAAATATTCAAGGCATCACATGAAGAAATGGGAATGGCAGAAACAACAGTGTGCTAAAAGAGTGTTACAAATGTGTGTTATGCAAATGTAACCCACACTCTCATATGTCCACTGATGTATTGAAGTCCTGATTGATTAATCTAAAACAGGTATATAACCTGTATCCTTCAAAGTCTGCATCATGAAGACTGGACTTATTCCCATCTCTACACCAGACTTTTTATTATCACAAACACATGAATTTTAATTGTTTAAAAATGATTCAATGCATTTGAAAATTTATAAGGAAAAAATGTAAAAATTCTTCTTCTGATGACGTCAGTGTCTGTAACTGTACTGCTTATAGTTTCCTGGAAAGCAATTCTTCTTTACTGGTTATCTAGAATATCCTAAACAGAGAACATCATTGAAGGCCAACCCACTAAATAGAAGAACAATTATCACACCCCTGTTTTCTGCCACAATTTCATGGCTTTATGTCACAAAAGCAAATCAAAATAAAGTTCAAAAACAAAGAAAAATAATAAAATTATATGATGTTAGGAAATCATTGACATTTCATGAGACTGTCTCTTTCTCCTGTTAAAGAGTTGTGCTGATTTCTTTACCCTGTGAAGGTATAGTGTTTGAAATTTGGGTCATTATGCTTTCTTATTTAGGCTATACTACATCCCAACTAGTAGCATAAAGACCCATTTTAGAAAGAAAGCATAAGTTAGAGGGGTACTTACAAATGCAGAGGACAGTTTTACAGTTTGACTATTGATGTACTGAGACACAAAGGTGGCCAGTCTAAGCAGTTTATCTAATGAATGATGTGTTTCCTCATCTCTCTTGTCACAGGTTGTTGCAGAGAACACGTTCTCGCACAAAAGCAGGTAGGACACCAGGAGCAGGAGCGATGCCCGTACTATAAAAGAAGAGAAGCCACTCAGATCTCTTCATTCAGGTTACCAACAGTCACCCTGTCAATGGATGCCTATCACACTGGCCTCTTACAATTTCGTAGTTTTATATGTGTCAAGTAATGAAATGATCATCTTCCATTGTGGAAGTTTGTTAAGTAAATATATTTGTACAGAGTTATATTTTGAAAAGTGACTGAGATGCTGAAATTTTCATGTTGTTTCCAGACATATTTCTGTGTTTTCCTAACATTAGGAGCTGAGCATAAGTCAGCAGAATCTGATCAATCAGATTCTTCATTTAATGACTCGTGAATTTCTCTTAGTTTTTCAGTAATAAGAAAGTCAAGAATTTGTAACTTGTAGCTCAGTGTCTAATATTAGCATATTTGACTCTAATCTGACAAAGGTAATATGCACAGTTTTGCCTTATCTTCATTATTCTATCAAAATTCATTATTTGTCTTTTTATTAATCCTGAGAATGAAAAAAATGTTGTCATAAACATGATATTGCAACCTGGAATTGAAAATTCAGCTCTGAAAGGTTATGTACTTATTTCTTTGCAAAAAGTTTCAGACATTTGTCTCTCAAATTGAAGCTTGTAATAAGCCTCTGAATGTGTGTGACAGCATAGTTATAATCATAACATGTAAGCTGTTACTGAAGCTTGCATGACTTTTTATAGTGCTTTTATTCACAATTTCAGTAGATTTCAGTAGGCGACACATCCCCACTGGGGATTTTGCATCTCATCTGTGTCTCTGTGTCCCCATGGATTGTTCTTATGACATGTCAAGACCCACACATTGTCCTTAATGACATGTCACTGACTTTATGAATTTGATTTTATCTGTTCTTTCTGTTCTATATAACAGATGCCTTTAAATGTTTCTGGAATGATCAGTGTTGGCTTCATCGATTTCCTTTACATGTGTCCTTTCCATAAAGAAAAACAGAATTGTAACACATCAATAGTTTATAATGGTGTGACACACCATCCATTTATTAAATTAAAAGGCTAATTACCTAATTGTGTTATAAAATGTGACTCTCAGGATTCTATATTTCAGTAGAACTTTTGTTAATATTAGTGGTAGTGCCCAACACAAACTTAGGAAATTGTTATGAAGAATTCAGGGGAAATACCTACACCCAAAGACTTAAAGTATCTAAATATGTCAAAAAAAGCTGTGGAAAATACAGATAACCATAAGGAAAGTAAAAATATTGTTAATGCATATTACTGACATATCTTCAAAAATATTCATGCGCTCCTAAATTGATTTTATATGTGATATGTGTATACATTAAAATATGTATATGTATACTCCTCTCAGTAGTTAACTGAATGATTTTCATAGTCCAAGAAGAAAGAAAGAAGACTCATCATTTGGTTTTCCTCTTAATAAAATCAAAGTCATGATTCTTACTAATCCATCTTTTGAAATATTACTAAGAAAATAGAAGCAAGTTAGCAGTAGTGTGAAGTTTTGCATCTTTATTTTACTTGAACATGATTGTCAATATAATACCCACATATGCTATGTTTGTCTGTGTTTCTCTCCAGAAGTGATATTTTGGTTGCATTCATTCAGATCAAAGAACTCATAGACAAGAACCCTGAACCAGAATATGTTACTTTCTTCCTTCTTAGGTTGTTACTAATTTAAGCCATAAAGTATACTGTTCTCATTTCATCTTAAGGTCTCCATATCTGCAATTTTCACTTCTTTGAGATGAATCATTTCCTGTTCTGGATGCACCTTGCGCATGAGAATTCAACAAATCCCTTGTTTCTACTCATAGACACAGGTAAAGTCCCCCCTTACTTTGTATGTCATATCAATTAAGACAAAACAAAATGTCTCTAGACATAGCTATAGGTGTGCATGCTAAGATGACTCCTCTTTGAAAACCACGAATCCCAGAATGCATTTTTTAGAGCAATGATTACAAAGTATATCTAAAGTCTATGTGGCTTTGCTTCTCCTGGTTAGGTATAAACAAATATTCAACTATTTCAGATAGAGTAACAATTACGCAATAAGTAAGCTGCCCAGTAACATTATGTTTAAGTATCTGTAGAGTAACTTAAATGAAGCATTACTTACAGGAAAATGTTTGAGTCAAAGAGAGTGGCATCTCCGAAGTCATACCCCAGTTTGTCTGCTAACTCAGGAAATGTGCATCACTCGAGTCTTTCCTTCTGTAAACTTTCCAGCTCCTATATAGTAGAGCACATCTTGCTAGAGGGCAGAAGGAAATAACACCTGGAATCTAGTTAAGGGTACCATGACCTTCTGTTAGGGTTAGAGTGCAGCCTAGTATCCGTGACCATACACATAAGTATATATTCAGTGTTTATCTTATTTCCGGACTGTTATCAGTGTCCAAGATATGTTGTACACAGTGTCAAATATCTCTAGTTCATACACACTGATGAGATCATTATATTCAAATGGAAATAGCTATGGTGTAGACTTTTCCTATTTTTTCAGGTTCTTATAAATTCCTGTCACCTTCCTGAATTACCAGGCCATAGTAATAGGGGTTTATTCTGAATAGTTGAACATTTATAAGTCCTTACAAACATTCATGGAATACTGTAAAGAGTTTTACTTGCTAGACAGATAAAAGTAGTATCAGGTAAACATACACAGACATCCCAGATGTCCCTCAACCAAGGAATGGATAAAAAAATCTGTGGTACATCTAAACAACGGAATACTACTCAGCCATCAGAAACAATGAAATCATGCATTTTGCAGCCAAATGTATGGAACTACAGGAACTGTTTTAAAGGAACACAGTGTTAGGAATTTTGAGAACAACTGCTCTAAGGGAATCTATGAAAAATTAGGAGGCTCTAACATGACATGTAAAGACTTCATTGTTTCATTTTTTCCTATAATTAATGATTTGGTTTGCAACAAAATAATAGGGAATACTAATTTATTTATTTATTGGTAATGCACTACTTAGAGTTAATTTGTACTATTAACTCAGCCTCATAAATAATCTCATGTGATATTGTTTCCCATCATAAGAAGCTCACCAGAAAATTTGGCAGCATGATACAGGTGTCACTTGGTTTGAGGCATATAAATACAAGACTGTAGGTCTCATTGAGACTTTTTTCAAAATTCTAGAATCTCTATGAGGACAAGCAATATGTGGCAGGGTCTTGATCCCTTTAATGAATATCTAAAAGGCTGTTGTGAAGGTAAAGCCTAATAGTAGGACAATGCCAAGTATATTGGAGGTATGAGGTTCATGGAATATCTGATCAGGAATGTATCAAGCGTGAGGTAGAGCCAGTTGTGACAGAGTTTATGTGTGTAACAGGCAGCAGAGAAGGTAGGGCAAGGCTTGGTACCTAAACCTTTCTGGGCTCAGTTGATTTTGTCAGATGTCCCAGATGCCACAGGATAGAAGTCTTGGTTTGGTCCCATCATTCCCTGATTAGCCCTCAATCCTCCCCTTTGGAATAGGAATGTTGCTTCTTACCCATGTATACTGGAAGCTTGTGTCTTGTTTTTATTTCATAGGATCTCACTATTGCCTGAGTATCTGAAGAAACTTTGGATTCTGAACAGGGTCAGGACTGTTACAGAGTTTTAGAACTCTTTTTTATTTTTTTATTGAAAAATTTTTATTATGTGAATGTCACATCATGCACCCTGTTAATTAGATAAGTACTGAATATATTTACCCTCTAAGATAGTCTTGAAGCTTAAAGGGTAAGTGGTGGGAGATGATACCTAAAAAGTTTTATTAATGAATGTCAAATTGACAAAAGTTATATCTGTTATGATTAATATTGATTTCTTATCTAACAGGGTCATTAATCAGATAATATAATCCTAGGAGATCACCAATTAGAAAGAACTAGATTAGGATAACTGATGTAGGAATAGGAATATGAACTCTAAATGGAAGTGTCACCATTCCTAGAGCTGGGATCCACATCTGAACAAAATGGCAAAAGCAAGATGAGTGCTACCTTCATCTCTCTCCACTTTCTAACTCTTTGAGGAAAAGAACGCAGCTGCTTAATCTCTCCTGGCATGGGTAACTGTGTCCTATTCCAATCCCTTAAACGACAGCATGTCTACTAGGCCACTCTGCGGACTGGATGACAGCACCTCACATTGCTTTGACTGGTCAAGGGTAAATGGGCAACAAGCCAGTTCTCATCTAAGCTACTCTTTTACCTCAGATTCTTTCCTGTATCTGGGTGTGGGCTGGCTGTAGTCACTGACTTTTTATCAGCCCTGTTTGTTTCCTGATTTCATTCAGGGCAAGATAAGCAAATGCATACCCAGGGACTTTCATGTCCCACAAACACATAAAATCAACTTACCTTTCCTATGCTGAGGTGGTGCTCTGCACTCGGTCACTTCATGCTCCCCAGAGGGACATCCACTCAACACACTTTCTTTTATAAGGAAAGGTACACTGTATAATGCCTATAGTAGAGATGATTGTTCTTTTTTTAAGTTTTTTCTTTTTTAATTTTTTTTGGGGGGGGCTTTATTCTTTATTTAGTCACATAACGTGCCAGTCACTACCATCCAACACACACCCTTCTTCAAGAGCCTGTTTGCCTAGAACAAATTCAGAAATTCAGAGTGCTCTCTGGCAGGGTAGTGTCCAGTTGCTCTCTACATTAAAACTATGTTCCCTCTGTTTATCTTTCAAGACCATCCACAGCCCACACTTGCATCATGATTAACCCTTCTCTCTTTTTTTTATAAATTAATTAATTTATTTTTTCTTCAAGTTACATCTCAATCGCAATCCCCTCCCTACTCCCCCTCCAGTCCCATCCTCCCACCCTCTTCCACCTCAACCCACCCATCCCCATCCTTTTTTTTAAGTTTAAGATATATCTCCCCCCCATCACAGTGCCCTCTTTACAACCCTCCCAGTCCCACCCTCCCACCCTCTATCCTCTATCTCTTCCATCCCACTCCTCCAGAGTGGAGTGTCCTTACGTATCAGTTCCCTGCCCCAGTTCAGCAATCATATGAAGGCCAAGAGCCTCCTCATACACTGGGGGCCTACAAGGAAGTGCCACTAGAGCAAAGTGTCTCACAGGAAACAAAGTTTATGTTCCTGTTCCCTTTGGTGCATTGGTTGTAGTATAGTCATCCTGTACTATATGGCTAAAATCCAATTATAAATGAATAGATGCCATGTGCATCCTTCTGAGTCTGGGTTAGCTCACACACACACTCTCTCTGAGTGAGATGATTGTTCTATACAAGCTCAGTCCTTTTCTCATTCATGTGTCTGACTCCATTTCTATGATCTGCTTTTCATTCTCCTCAGTGCATTGCAGAAATTCTATGAATTCATACTCACCTATAAAATTTAACAATGCACAATATTCATAGTTTACAAATTTATAATGTAACAATTGGTGTTGAGTTAATATGTGTGACTCTTACCTTCAGGCATCACTTAACCATTCCTCAAAGACCTGCCTGGAGTGATTCCTACCCACCTAGATGTTTTTTTCATAGAAACTGTCAAAGCTGCATCCCATCTATTCAGAGAATTGTCCTATGGACATTACTTCTTTAAGCTCATAAGCATCACATTTGACTCCCTTTCAATCTTTAGTATCAATTATGCTTCAATACATACTCAATCCCTACTCCAGTCTCTTGTAACATTCTTTTTGCCATGACTTATTTTTTTCATTTCCTTATTTCCTAATTGTGTTGGCATTTTAGAAGCCCAATTTAATATGAGTCATTGTTATTCAATTTTACCAAATTCTTTCTTGCTCCTATGTTGGTGTGGTTCTGTCAGGAGAAGCAATATTATCATAATAGTTGGTGAATTGTATATTCTTGAAACATTTTGTATTAGTTCATTATAGTTTCAAGTTTTGTACAATGTGATTTTATCATGCTCACCACACTAGACACCAACTTCTCTCTCCCTCTAATATGTGTATTTACAAAAAGAAAGAAAAATAGAAAAAAATCAGAAAACCAAATTTCTTCAAGATCCATTTCTGCTACCTAAAATACTCGTGGCTATGTGGTCTTCCACTAGAGAACAATCTAATTGTCAGAGTCTACAATTATGAAAACTGACCAATTGCTAATTAGTCTGAAACCTGGTGTGAAAATTTGGGCCTAACTACTTTCTCCATGCTAGGATTTAGTCTGACTTGGACTTGCACAGGGCTTCTGCATGCTGACACAAATAATGGAATTTCACTTTGTAACTTCCCTTCTGTCTTTAGAATATGTTCCCTACAGTCTTCCAGCAACTCTGGCTCCTACACTCATTCTTTCTTCCCTCCATCCCTTGTGAAAGGATCCCTGAGATGGGTGGTAGATTTATTATGTATCCCTTTTGGGTTGATCATTCTTCAGTCTCTTTTTCTCTGTGCCTTGAGCACTTGTGAGTCATGGTGTTAATGTCTATCTACTACACACAGAAGCTCCTTAGATGGTGGTTGAGAGAGATATTAAACTAGAGTTATAAAAAAGTCATTAGAAGTCAATTTAATACTAAATCAGTTTACCAACATAAAAGAAATCGATTCACAACTAGAGACTATGTCCTGTGTATCTATAAATTCTTGGCCTGATAAGGGTTCTCATCTACTGGAGTGGGTCTTAAACCAATCAGGAAGAAGTTAGTTTCTCTAATGATATTCCTGCCACTATTACAGCAACAGTGATTTCTTGAGAGATCAGCCATTGCTATAAATCTTAGAGTTCACAACTGTGTATAGTTCATTATTTTCCTGCTCTGGTAGTTTGCATAGCACCTTCCAGCACTATAGAAGCTATCTAATAGGGTAAAACTTCCAATTTTCTACCAGCTTTTTTTTTTTTTTGGCATGTTCTAAGACTCAAGTATGTGTTGCCCTCAGTAATAGTCCTTTCAAGTTCTCATTGATGACCAATAGCAGTGGTTAACCATGTTGTGGTAATAGAAGTTTCCAAACTTTAATGATATTTTTTCCAAAGAACCATCCCCAAATTTCACTGATTTTACCCTATTTCCTGTTTTGATTTTTATTCAGTTGCTGCTATTATGTTTGCTATTTCCATTTTCTCTTCTTTTTTCCCTATTTCTTTATAAATGATTTCCAAACATTTCCTATTTTTATATTACAGACTATCATTTCAGTACACCTTTGGAAGCATGCTGTTAATTTTGAAATGACACATTTTCTATTTTACTAGCTTACCCCTCCCCTTTTTATTCTTTTGATATTTTGCTAACTATGAAAGATGTTTTTAGAAGAGTGTCACTTAATTATTTAGGCTAAGATACTTTTGGTGTATTTAGTTTATAGAATTTTGCTTTTCTTTTTTTTAATAATTTATTTTTTATTTCTTCAAGTTACATCTCAATCACAACCCCCTCCCTACTCCCCCCTCCAGTCCCACCCTTCCACCCTCCTCCCCCTCAACCCCCCATCCTCTTCCCTTCTTTTTTTTTAGTTTAAGTTATTTCTTTTTCCCCCCAACAGCTCTCCCTTTCAGCCCAAAAAATGGTTCTTTTTCTTATAACTATAAATACAATACAAAACAACAGAAATAAATAGGCCACAATTATAAGAGTTTTATGGCTTAGCATACATTCCCAATGTCCAGTCCATATGTATTTGGCACCTGACTTTAACATTCTACTATCTAACCATCTCCATGAGTTTAAAGTTCTATATCTAACTCAGCTTTCATACTAACTTGCCTCATAATTTTAAAAATATCTTCTTAGATCCAGAACACCCTCTTGATTCCTAAACAACCCAAAATTTAACTATGAGACTCTAGCTATCTAGTCTTTAACCACATCAGAGACCTGAGAGGGATAAATATATCTGATTATATAGGAAGTGCAGGGCCTGCAGCTTCCAAAACTAAAAATGACATACCAGTGGCTGCCTGGACAGTTCCCATTTTCTCTCCATACATTACAGCATCAATCTTCAGCCATTTGCCCCCATTTCTCTGACAGACATTGATTGTAGAGCAGGAATTATGAAGGACTTACCTACCCTGTCTTGATGACAATGAGGATATGGTCTTTACATGATTGATTATTTTATACATACACACTTAAGTTGAACATATTATTTACCATTGAAGTGTTTGCCATGAGTGCTCAGATAGAATGGGTTTTTCTACTCAGTTTTCAATTTGCTATTTAGGTCACATTCAGTTCAGACTTTCTATAGCATTGCACAATTACTATAACATAGTCATCATATTATTTTCTCATTATGGCGGTGTCATGGCCGAACTGCAATCACACGATCTATTCATTAATACTGTCAGTACTTAAATTAGTATATTTTTAATATACTAATGAATTATTCCCTGTATATTTTATTACCTCTTTTGAATTTAGTACATATTGAAGTAATTGGACATGTGCCACCTTAGATACGGTTTATATGTAGTTTCTCCTGAACCCCAAGGTTCAATTCCAATAACTGTTTGGACCATTCCTACTGGTACAGGCCTAGAATTCCAGAATATTAGTGGTAGAGGCAAATCTTAAAGGAATCAATTCATCTTTAGCTACTTAGTGAGTGAGCTCCCAAATAGTCTGGCTAAGGAGACTGTCCCTTTAAAAAATGACTATTATGTACTCATGATCAGTTTGTGCTTTTCACATAAATAATATCATCATGTCCTTTTAAACTGTAATAATTGTGTATTGTCAGGAAATCCTGCTGATAAGGTCGAAGTTCGACATTACTAGAAAGCCCCTGAGCTCTGTGCAAAATGACGGACTCCCTTTGTCAGCAGGGTTTCCTCTTCTCTACCTGGGAATTTCCCAGACTACTACACCACACACCCTCCATCAGAGGAATGTCACATAGTCCTCAGGGAAATCACAGGTCCAACCAATTGTCCCGATAAAAAAATCTGTTCATCAGCAAATGGGATTCCTGGAAGTACCTCCCCATGCTAATGAGGTATCTTACTGCCTTAGCTTTCAAACAAGCCTCTAACCATGCCTGGAGTTATTCCCCAACCCCTATCCCCCACCCCCACTCCCAACCCCATCCCCTGCTGTCCATAGGATAATTAGATACTACATTTCCCTTCTTATGATAGGGCCATGTTGCTTCATGTATATGAAGCATCCCTGGCAGTCCTAGCCCCAGCCAATCAAAAATGTTTACCCCCAAACCCTTCCCACTCTCCAGAGTCTGTAATGTCACTGTTCACAAAATAAATGATTCCTTAATTCTACCATCTACTTCATCAAAGATTCTCTGAGACTCATTGTCTATTATGGGCTGTAATGCTTGGGAAGGAAGATCTTCTTCCTCCCAGAAGAATTCATCGCTTGATCTGCTTAAATAGACCACTGTTGCTGCCAGCCAGAGATCACTTCAGGATGCCTGGGGACAAGCTCCCACCTCTGCCATGTCACCTTCACTGCTGCTGGAACCCACACTTCAGTCACCTGGCTACTTCTGGAGCTACTGCTGCCAGCCTACACACTGCTGCTTGACAAGGTTCCATCTCCCTAATGCAGGTCAGCTAAGAGGGCTGTGACCTTACACTGCATGACAGAAAGGATCTCTCTCTCCTGCAGTTTTATCCAGGAGCTCTAACATGTTGTGGTGGAGAAAATCCATTCTTGTACCATTCTGTCTAGACCAGATTTGTCACAAGCATCTCATTCCGTGTCTCATCCTTTTCTGCCTGAAAAATGACTGAGTTCTGACCATGCTACAGAGAAGCATGTAGTGGTGGCCTGGTACGCAACAAGGCATGAACTTCCCGGAATATGCAGAATGACAGTTTATGACTGTCTGCATGTGTGATGAATGTGTATACATTTATATTACTTTATGTATAGGTGGTTGTCACACGAAAATTTTTACATTCATGTGGAGGTCCAAAATATTGATTTTGAGTGTTTTATCTGATAACTTTTCACCTCATTGGCAGTCAGGGGTTATTAATCATCCAGGAGCTAACCAACTGTGGTAGCATAGCAGACCAGAAAGGCCCAAGGTTCTTATATCTCTTCCTTCCTGCTCAGTTACTGACCTATGACTCCATGCCTGGTATTGTGTTTGGATGCATAGTCATAATTCACATCTTTATGATGTACAAGAACTTTACCTATTGAATCATCTCCCTAGCTCTCTGATAATTTCCTATATGAAATTCCTATGTGTTCATGAATGACTGATATTGCTTCTTTACATCTACATGAACATGTAACTTTTCTGATATTTTTAGGAGATGAAATCTTACTGGAACCTTTCTGTTTCTTTGGTCCTTACACCCTTTCTTCTAAATATTCTCCATTGATTCCTGAGTTTTGGGTACAGGAACTGTGTTGTGGTTATATAAGTTGGAGATATTGGTACATATGAGGAATTAGACCAACAGATACAATTTAAGGAATAATATTTCAATTTTTATCTTCATAAGAAAACGATGAATATAATTGTTATCTAAGCAGAATTCTAGCTGAATTCCATGGCTTCAATACTTTTGTCTACCTAAGTATAATACAGTTTAACCTTTTATACTGAAAAATATTAAGTTTGGGATGAATGTCCTTGTGAGGCACATACTGT
Organism: Lophiomys imhausi; assembly: GCA_907164525.1. Lineage (NCBI taxonomy): Eukaryota > Metazoa > Chordata > Mammalia > Rodentia > Muridae > Lophiomys > Lophiomys imhausi. The sequence goes on from CAJQZJ010013043.1 coordinate 361,913, forward strand.
TTAACAAAGTTGGAGACTATCACCTTTGAGAATATCATCTTTGAACATAAAGCTAATAGAACTTAGTTTGAGCAAAATGAGAGACTTTAGGTATAAATACTGTTCATGCAGCTCTGGAAGTTTCTACACAGATAAGAATTACAAACAGGATGTTGCCACAGGGCAAACATGGATCAGTCAGACACAAGGAGCCAGATGAAATGACAAAGTTCTAAAGATAATCATGGCCCCAGTCTTCCATTTACCCTGAGCCTGGCCAAGAAATGACAGCTGTCAAGACAAAGGAAGCTCAATAGTAATAGAGGATTATCCTCCTGGGAGTGAAGACTAATTTCTCATGAATAGTGATACTTGTCCAAGCTCACTTTTACTTGTTATAGAATAAATTATTGTGAGGTATACTGAAAAGGAACACATTTTATAATTGTAGGAAAACCAAGAAAGCTGGACTAAGTGATTTTCCACAATCAGGTAAAAAAAGAGATATGTTGTTGCTCCTCTTCCTTTTTCCTGTTTGTTTGGTCTGAGACACAGTCTATAAAATGGTTGGTCCCATGAGTAGTATGAGTTTCTTCTCCTAAAATAGCCAGTTACAGAATCCGACTCATATTCATGCAGAGCTTTTTCTCCTATATAATTCTAGATGATACATTGCCAATTCTTCCTAAATGTCCTCAATCTAATCACTGTCACATGATATGGTGGTTTGAAGTGTTATTTTCCTCATAAAGCTTCAGTATTTGAATGGTTGCCAGTAGATGGTACAGCTTTGTTGATATAGTGGGCCATTGGGGGTTGGCATTGAGACTTAAAAAGCTTTGTTTATTTCCATTTTCCCTTTACTATTTTTTCTGTTAATGGTGTGAATTCCCAGGTTTCTCTTCCTTCCGTCATACCTCCTAGGTATTGACATATCTCCACTTTGGCAACATGGAATCTTATCAATCAGGAACCATAAGCTGAAATATACTCTCCTTGCATTATGCTGCCTTTGGTCATAGTATTTTACCACACAACCAAGCAGAGACCAATAGAATAATATATATCCATGACATTTAAGACAAGACTTTCTACCTCCTTCCCCATAAGTTCATAACCTTGTCATAACACAAATTCCAATTGAGGCAATTAATGTGTTCCCAAAGTCTTTCACAATGTCAATACTGCTCATGAAGCCCACTAACTCTTTTGAGACCCAAGAGAACTTCTTAATTACAAAATATATAACTAAACCAAGATAAATAGTTCCAATATTCTAATATATAATAACACAAGGAAGCAATACAATTTCAAAAGGCAAGAATGGATACATATCAAGGGTGATGATTACACCAAGGAAATACTGAACCCTGGGACTGCTAAACAGTCAAATATGTCCCTCCATGTGTAGTTTTGTGGCTCATGATGAAATCATTTTGGCTCTAAATGGCTTGTGTAGCCCATCCTCTCAATATCTGCAGGCTACAGCATACACTTTTTTCCCTTAGATTGCTTTCTCTCCATGCATACAGTATTTCTCAGTGTTCAATCATATGTCTCACTCAATATCTCAAATAGCTTGAGGTCCCTATTGCAAATTAGGTTTTCCCCTTATGACATTACACAATTTTCTTCCTTGTCCTTATTTCAAGGAATCAAAACATGCTACAAATTGTCTTCCCTTGATGACTCCTTGGAACTTGAAGACTAGCATCAAGCAACCTCTCAGTCTTGCATATTTTCTTGCATACAAAAATTGTAACACATGTATATTCCTTTCATGTTCGACAGTAATCTTGAGATATAGCCTGCCCTGTTGGATCTCATTTTCCTAGGCTATATCATATTCTCTCAAGTTGATAGTGGAAAAAAGGCATAATGCCTCAAGCCAAATAAGGTCATTCCTGGACTTGTGTTATATCACATTGTTGTTTGGAGGAAACAAGCAAAACTGACATTCAGAACTTTTCATGCTTTTATAACTTAACTTTAATTTTAGTCTAGGTTTTGATTCCTAGTATATGTTGATTTTCACCTTAAATTGTTCTTTTATATTTGTTTGCAGCCATGAACATTGTGACAACAAAGATTTTGATGACCATATATAAAGTTTTCTATTATATAAATGTAGTATGTAATATCCAGTAGATTTGGAAAAATCACATAAGAGAAGCTATAGCAGTTATGAATTTGAAAAAGGTACCAAGCATGCTTTGAATAAATAGGAAATAAAATGATGAGACAAATGGGAAATCCCAAGTTCTGGTTAGGTATATTCTTATGAACTGATGAGTTCTGATGCTTGATGGGCCAACCATTTAAACCAGACTATTAACACGGTGTTGGATGGAAATAACACAACCATAAATAGCTTTACTGTTGCTGTGGTGAAATATTTTGTGCAGCTTGGTGGAAAGAGTTTATTTAGCTTACACATATCAAGTTATAGTCTAATGAATAAAGTCAAGGAAAGAACACAAGTAGGGTTAAACCTGGAGTCATGAGCTGATGTAGAGGCCATGCAGGAATGCTTCTTACTTTCTCTTAATGGTTTGCTCAGCCTGCTTCTTTATGGACCACCAGCCCACAGTGATATCACCCACAATGGGTTAGTATCATATTCCACATGAATTACTAATTAATAAAATGTTCTAGAGACAGTGTCCTTTGCCTTACAGAAGCTTTTTTAGTTTCATGAGGCCCCATTTATTGATTGTTGGTCTTAGAGCCTGAGCTATTGGTGTTCTGTTCAGGAAGTTGTCACCTGTGGCAATGAGTTCGAGGCTTATCTCCAATTTCTCTTCTATGAGACTTATTGTGTCTGGCTTTATGTTAAGGTCTTTGATCCACTTGGATTTAAGTTTTGTTCAAGGTGATAAGTATGGGTCTAATTTCATTCTTTTACATGTCGACATCCAGTTGGACCATCACCATTTGTTGAAGATGCTGTCCTTTTTCCATTGTACAGTTTTGGAAATCAATCTGGCAATAATTTAGAAAAATTGGAATAGCCCTACCTCAAGACCCAGCCATACCACTTCTGAGTATCCACCCAAACAATTCCTCATCAAATCACAAGGAAGTTTCCTCATCTATATTCATAGAAGCCTTATTTGTAATAGCTAGAAACTGGAAACAACCCAGATGGCCCTCAACCGACGAATGGATAAAAAGATAAAAAACTGTGGTACATCTATACAATGGAATACAGGCATCAGAAACAATGAAATCATGCAATTTGCAGCCAATGGACAGAAATAGAAAAGCTCATCCTGAATGAGCTAACCCAGACTCAGAAAGATGCACACGGCATCAACTCACTTATAATTGGATTTTGGACATGTAGTACAGGAAAGCTATCCTACAACCAACACACCAGAAGGATCAGGAACATAAACTGTGTTAGCTGATATTGGGACATTTTGTCCTAGGAGTGCTCACATTTAGCCCCCCAGTACAAGAGGAAGCTCTTAGCCCTCATATGACTGCTGAACAGAGGGAGGCTGATATGTAGGGACACCCCACTCTGGAGGAGTGGGTTGGGTGGGTGAAAGAGGAAAAGGGGGGTGGGTGGACCCCAGAGGGGTGGAAAGAGGGCGCTGTGATGGAGATGTAACTTGAAGTAATAAATAAACATACATTTTTTTAAAAAAGAAAGAAAATGCTTGAGAGTCTTGTGGATAGCCTAGTTTTATGGAGACATTTTCTCAGTTGAATTTCATTTCTCTCAGATGACTGTAATGTGAAGTTGACATAAGACTAATAAGCAGAATTGACTCCTTATCAATTTGGTACACAATTATTTACTGTTAAGACATAACCTTTCCTTTCTCCAACATCAGACATTAATGTCAACATTACAATATGAAACATCTTACGAACTTAAAAAGTCCCACAGTCTACAAAATCAAACATTTTAAAATTCAGTCTCTTTAAAAATTAAAATTGTGAGGCAAGTTAGTATGAAAGCTGAGTTAGATATAGAACTTTAAACTCATGGAGATGGTTAGATAGTAGAATGTTAAAGTCAGGTGCCAAATACATATGGACTGGACACTGGGAATGTATACTAAGCCATATAACTCTCATAATTGTGGCCTATTTATTTCTATTGTTTTGTATTGTATTTATTTTTATAAGAGAAAGAACCATTTGTTGGACTGAAAGGGGGAGCTGTTGGGGGGGGGGAAGATATACCTTAAACTAAAAAAAAGAGTGGAGGATGGGGGGGTTGAGGGGGAAGAGGGTGGAAGGGTGGGACAGGAGGGGGTAGTAGGGAGGGGATTGTGATTGAGATGTAACTTGAAGAAATAAAAAATAAGTTATAAAAAATTTCAAGTTAAATTTTTGTTTTGTCTAACTTATTTAATCTAATTAACTAATTAATTAATTAATTAATTTTATTAATTCACTTTACAATGCAATTGTGGCCCCCTCCCTCCACTCCTCCCAGTTCCATGCTCCCACCCTCTTCCCCTGCTTCTCCTTAGATTAGGGAGCTGCCCCTCATTGTACCAACCCATTCCAGTTCATTAAGACAGATCAGGTCTAAGAGTGACTTGTTCCATTGAGGCTAGATATTGCAACCCTGCTAGGGGAAAGGGACCCACAAACTGGCAACAAAGTCCATGTCAAAAGGCAGTTCCGTCTCCACTTGTTAGGATATTCATGTGAAGACAGATTTGCAAGTGTGAGAAGCCTGGGTCTAGTCTGCTTAATGGTTTACTGTGGGTCTCAGTATCTATTTGATTTGCTGATGGGTGGAGCCTCTCATAGGACCATTATGCTAGGCTTCTGTCTGCAAGCATATCAGGCAATCATTAATATGATACTATTAATAGTGTTAGGCATCAGCTATCTCCCACAGAGTGGGTCTCAAATTATGCCAGTCATTGATTGTCCCATCTCTCTGTCATTTTATTCATAATGACCAAAGTATTTCCTAAAATCCAAAATCTCTTTAAAATTTTAAAGTATCTTTTGATGGGGTGGTGTTAAGCATTCTGAATGTTAATTAAGTGGTCCTACTTGCTGTTTGTTACTTACATTGTCTCTTATTGGTTAAATAAAATTCTGAGGCCTGAGATTGGGCAAAGTCAGGGAAAGGTGGGACTTCCTGAGATTAGAACAGGAAGCCTGTGCTTTAGACAGAGGATTAATTCATTCCAACCAGGAGCAGGAAGGAGGACACACACCATGGGTTAGAAAAAAAGAACCTCATTCCACATGGCCAGGAACATTCTCATAGCATGTAGAATGACAGTCCAAGGGGACGTATGTATATATGGGGTCATTTTGAGTAATAGAATTAAGAGCTGGCTTAGGTGGGCCAAGATTGCTCAATCCAGGCCAAGGCTTGTTAAAATCCACATGGTATCTGTATACTCATTTATAATGGCTGGTTAAGGTTTAACAGCTTAGAATCAATTAACAATACTATAAATACTGTTAAACAATTTAAGTATTTCTACAATATTGTGATGACTATTTATGGTTATCAACTTGACTACATCTTGAATTAACTAAAAACCAAAACTGGAGAAAACACTTCTGGGGCATATTTTCCTTAATTTGAAGTAGGAAGATCCACTTGTAGTCCTAATCTTTGAGGGAGGAAGATACACATTTAATCTATATCATTTGAGATAGGAAAACCACCTTTAATCTGGGCCATATAAAGACATTGGAGAAGGAAGTTTTGTTTCTTGCCTGTTTGTTCTTGTCTTCCTAGCAAATAAATCTGTTCCTTCACTGGCATTAACTTTTACTTCTTTGGCATTTGTCACATCATGTGACAATCAGGTGAACCTTGTGAGCTAAGTGAGAAACTTCTAGATTCTTAGAATTTCTTTTTATAGCCAGACATTTTTAGGTTAGCTGGATCACAGCTTGCAAGTCATTCTAATAACTCCACTTTCTATATAAAGAGATTCATTCCATAAATTCTGTTACTCTGGAAAACCCTGACTAAATCATCTCTCAAGTTTGTGTTCCTGTAAAATCAATAGTCAGTTAAATACCTTCTAACTTCAAGATGGAGGACCCAGGTCACAGTCACAATCTGAGCAAAACCAAACCAAACTCCATCTATACAAAGAACTCAGTGTCCAATGTCTGCAGTCTACTCACAGGGCTCCTCTAAGGGCCTAGGTGAGTTTTCCAGCTCAGTTCTCTGCAGCCTAGATCATCTCACAATGTTGGGCCAGCTCTATTCCATGACTACAGCTGTTCTTTGTGGTCATCCCTTGGTAACAGCATCTACAAAATGCTGTGTTCTATTCCTACAACTGGGCTGCACTTTTCCCACTCTCCAGGGCTCTCTTCAGGGAACCCAGCCCTACCACAGAGTGTCAAGCCTCAGCTTCTTTTCTTGACCCCTTTATGCCTTCAAAACCACTAAGGTGACTCTCACACTACCAAGTTCAACCTTGATCTCTGCTGGAACATACCTTCTGTGTGCTGACCCTAAGGAAACATTTCTCAGAATATTTTACATCAATAAGTTTGGTCTCTTATTCTAACTGATCCTTCATTTTCAGCTGACCTGCATCCATTTCCTCAGCCAAGGAAAGGTTTCACTTTAGTGATTCTGGGATCTTGTTAATCACAACAAATTCTTTGGCCACAGTAAAACAGAACCACAGAATCTTACCTCAAAATATTTAAGGGGCTTGACAAAATCTTGAAGTGACTATCAGACATCCCTTTGGAATTTCACAAGCCAGGACTCCATCCTCTGCATTTCTCTCAACAATTTTTCATATCTTCCAAACCCCCACAGAGGAGCTCACCAATCTTTGAACACTCAGTAGCTTTTCTTGTCCAACTTCCAAAGACTTTCCACAACCATCCCAAAACCAATATGGTTGAGTTTGTCACAGCCATATCTCACAATCCTAGTACCAATTTCTATCTTAGGATTATTATTGCTGTGTCAAAACACTATGACTGAAAGGAACTGGAGAGGAAAGGCTTATTTGGCTTATACCACATCACTGCTCATCATTAAAGTAAGTCAGGATAGGAACTAAAACAGGGCACGAGTCTCAAGCCAGCGATTGACACAGAGACCATGGAGGACTGCTACTTACTGGGTTGCTCCTCACAGCTTGCTCAAGCCTTTCTTGTTATACAACCCAGGACCACTATTTCAGGGTGGTAGCACCCACAATAGGCTGAACCCTCCCACTCTCAGATTACTATAGCTTGGATCAATTTGACATAAAACTAGCTAGCACAATTAGTATACACAAGGATCTACTGCCATGTGTTCTGGTTGCATGACATGGAAAAATTTGACTGATACTCGCGAAACAATCCCATGCTGGCTTATTTTCTTAGTGCCACATAGCCCTATACTGGTAATTAAAGTGAAGTACTATTTAAGAACCTATTCAGATAGATTCAATACAGTTACCCTGTCATAGCAAAAATAATTGCTTGTCTAGTACTGAAACAACTTTACAGATGTAGTCTACTCTTTTCAGGTGGGTTTAAGTTTTTTTCCTTGGATGGAACTTGTATTTGTTACTTTGAACGTGGCAAAAAAATTCTCACTGGGAATGTTATAGGCTTCAGTAGAAGAGACCTTTGGTGTTATTTGCTTCAATGATATTCTGATTTGCCAAGAAAACATCTGCTAAATATTTATTTTTATATCATACTGTTGCTCATATATGTCTAACTTGTAGAGAGAAATTGTACAGGCAAGGGCATGTCTAAGGACACGGAAAAGACTTATACATGTTAAACCACTCAGAGTAAGTGACTGCTTGCATTGACCTTGTATTCCAACGTTAAAATTGAAGAAAGAGGAAGAAGAAAGGGCATGGAAGTAGGATGTGGCAGGAGGAGAAATGGGAAAGAAGGATAAAGGTAGAAAGAAGAAAGCAAGAAAATTTATCACCCCATTCATAACTCAGGAAATATATTAGAAGAGGTGGAAAAATATATAGGAATTCAAAGAAAAGTTAAAAAGTGTTGGAAACAAGTTAATTTTCTCTGGGCATGAATTCCCATTAGTCTTCACAGAGGAAAATGTGGTTTTCTTTCATGCAATTTGGTCCCTAGCCAAATACAGATATTTTTAGATTAGTCTGCTTGGAATTAAGGAAGATAATCTTGGGTTCCTCAAGTTGGATTCCAAATGTAGGGATCAGAGGAAGCCCTGATTGAGTGAGGTCCTTAGTGAATGTACACTTGCACATTGGCACAGGCTGTCTAGTACTACAAGACTAATTGGCTTATGGGAAATTGGTACAGCTGTTGTCCATACAGGCCAGGCTCAAGTCGAATGGTGAGGGTTTCCTTAGTACTAGAAGCATGATTGTTTATGAAAGATTGAACAATGAGTGCAAAGACAAGCAAGTGAGGCTTCTTCTTCTAAGATGCTTACAGTCTGAGACTGCTGTCCTGCAGGGACCTCCTCCCAAGACTAACCAACCCCTTTTTCTCTCTGCTGTGCATGCCAAACAAGCTGAGTTTCCAGGTTGCAGCGAAATCCTTCAGAGGACCTTACAGATTCTCAGCTTTACTCTACCTGGGTCTATGTGCCTGTCCTTTTTCTTTCTACCTACCAAGCCATGCTGGTCTCATCAAGTGGTACCTGACTCAGTGACCTGAACATAAAAACTGCACCTCCAGCCAAGCAGAGCTCATATCAACACTCTGACATTGAAATTCACTTTAGTCAGAAGAGGGGCTGCTCCAGGGAGAGGCATGCATACAAAGAATAAATGTTTAAAAAGAAAAAGAAAGAAAGAAAGAAAGAAAGAAAGAAAGAAAGAAAGAAAGAAAGAAAGAAAGAAAAAAGGATCTCATTCTGTTATCCCTGAGGTGTACAATTTGGTACGGTAGATCTAAAAGATACATAGTTACATTATACTATTTGAAAGGAATTTTGAGGGACAAATAAAACCCAGAAATAGGCAGTTCTCATGCTTTGCATATTTTTAGAAACTGAAAATAAGGTTAAAGGTGAAAGTGTGGAATTAGGGCAAACAGCATTATTGTCAAAAAGAGACCCCTGGGTCTCTGGGGAACAGACTCATGATCCATCTACCATAGTAAAAGTTAGTGCCCATGGCCTGCCTAAGTGGTGGAGCTATGCGGGAGCAGAGGCTGGAAGTGTTGGCCCTTTCCAGTGACCAATCTTAGGAGCCTGTGGGAGGTGATCACTCTAAGGACACTTGTGTCATATTGTTCCAGGCTTGCAGGACAAGACTGGAATGGAACACCAGGGGACTGCTAATTGTAGCCTAGCTCCAAAACCTGCCATGATAAAGACAGATAGCCAGAGACAAAAAAAAAAAATCTTGATGGCTTTGAATGCTATCAGTCTTTTGATCAACCTCCAGCTTTCAAAAACAAAACAAAACAACAACAACAACAAAAAAAACTGTGTAGTTAACTGAGATTTCTTAACCGGGATTCTCCAGGATATGGGAAAAAAAATTCTTTTTAGCCTAAACTTTGTGGCTGTAAATGTTCCAGGATGCCTTACAGTTGACAAGGTCTTCACAAACAACTGGCTTTTGAAAATGCTGAGGAGACTTAGAAACAGACAAAAGTGCTCAATTCACAGAACAAAGCAAAAGACATTTTTGAGTCTTTCTGCATTTTGGGTTTACAGAGGTGCCTATTGGCACGTAAAAACAAAATCATCCTTTCCCATTATGGATTTGTCTAAGGTGCCCTCTAGAGGTACCCTCATACTAGAGCCAGGTATAGATTTCGTCTTCAAGGAAGGGACTTAAACCAATCATAAAGCAGTTACTTCCTGTGATAATCATGCCAATATTGCACCATGGACATTTCTTGGGAGAATCATCATTGCTGTAGTTCTCAGAGTTCACAGCTGGAGATAGTGGTTGATTACTTCCCTGCTCTGCTAACTTAAATAGCACCTTCCAGTACCTTGGAGATGATCCAGTAGGGATGAAGCTTCCGTTTTCCTACTAGCTTGACTTTTCCATGTTTTATGACTTAAATATGTGGTGTCCTGAGTATTAGAGTCTTATTATCAAGTTCTTGTGGGTAACCAAGTGCAGTGGTTCATCTTGCTACTGTACTAGAAGTTTACACACTGTGATTTTTTTCAAAGAACTAGCTCTGAATTTCACTGATTTCCACCATTTTCTGGTTTTACTTTCACTGATAGCTGCTATTGAGCTCATTATTTCCTTGTTTATTCTACCTTTTTTCTATATTTCTTTATACAAAATTACAAAAATCTCTGCTCTTTTTATTTATACTATAGACTATCCTTTCAGTATATCTGTGGGTGTGTGCTGCTAATTTTGAGAAGGTACATTTTACACTTTGCTAAGTTTTCTGCTTTTCATTGATTTGGTATTTTACTCCTTGTTAAGAAGGTTTTGAAGTTTTCTTTATTTTATCGAGTTATACTTTCATTGTACAGCAGTGAAAATCCAAGGTTTATGTGATTTCATTATTTCATATTTAAACACTTATCAAGTTGATCATATTGTTTATTACTGGGAAAAGAGTGTCTTTTTTTTACTCAGTTTTCTATTTAATGTTCAGACATGTTTAATTGTGGCATTGGCCACTCACCATAACCCAGTCATCTTTTCTCAAAGAGGAAATGGAATGACCAAACTACAGTCACAAGATCCATTTATTAGCATTTGCAACTATTTCTTGCTGTATTTTATATGTTTTGCATTTACTGGATACATTGAAGATAATTGGACAATAGCCCCCTATGGAACAGTTCATATATAGCTTTTCTAAAGACCTGGGATTAATTCCCAGTACCATTTGGACTATCCCTGCTGGCACAGGCCTAGAACCCAAATGATATATCAATTGTTATTACTTAGAGGTAAAAATTCAGGGGTATAAGAATGTTAGATGACTGTAGGGGCCCTGGGTTCAGTCTATGCATGCTCTTTGGTTGATGGTTCAGTCTCTGTGAGCACCCATAGGCCTGGGTTATATACCTCTCTTGGTCATGTTGTGTAGTTCTTGCTCTCTTCCAGTGCCTCTGTCCTTCTCCCAACTCTTCCACAAGACTCCCATGGAGCTGAGGGACACTTTAGTCTTTATGTGGGCCCCCTACCAATTGCAGCAAGGACTATCCCTGACACCTACTCTGTTGCCTATAGTTGGATAACTTCACCCTAGCTGGGTTGCACTGACTGGCTTCATTGGAGGAGAATAAAGTTAGTTATGATGAGACATGATGTACTGGGACAGGTTGGTGGGGTTTCCCTTTTCTGAGAAAAAGTGAAAGGGGGAATAGGGAGAGAGAACGAGAGGGTAGGATTGGGAGGAGGGGAGAAAGAGCTGTGAATTGGATGCTAAAATAAATAAATAAATAAATAAATAATCAAACAAATAAATAAATAATTTAAAAAGAGTATTAGATGAACCTACAATATGAAAATATTTTATTAGAGTTGTTTTGTATGTTGTCTTTCTATTTTTAATTGTTTTTATTAAAATAGACTAACTACTTTATCTCCTTTTTCTTCATCCAGACCCTCCTTGATACCATAACTCCAAACCCTTCTATTTTCCCTTACTCTCAGATTAAGAGCTTGGTAGCCTGTTTTTCTTTGAGTATCATTGTTACACATATGTGTATGTGCACTTATGTTACATTACAGTATTCGATCAAACATTTAGAATGCTATTTCAAAATCAATATAACCATGGAAGGTTGAGAAATATTTATCTTACATGTGTCTTTTTTCTTGCTGTCCTGCAGTCACTCTGCCTTTTTACTTACCAACAGTCTTGAGTTTGACCTTAATAAATAGGTAATCACATTCAATACTTGTCATGTTTTGAGGTGTACCTTTTTTTCACTAACAGATGGTGTTTACTTTCAATTTCTCATTTGTTGCATTAATTGCAATTGGTCTTTTTTTTTCAGAGCTTCACATTTTATTTTTAAGTATCTCTAGGTATGATACCATTAGGAAGCATTACCTTTAATTTTGTATCAATATACAAAGATCTATTACTTTGTGGCTAAATATACTCTTAATTTTGTATCAATATACAAAGATCAATGCCTATGTAGCCCAATACAATCTTAATATTACGTCCATATACAAGGGTCAATACCATTATGGCCAACTATAATCTTAATTTTGTATCAATATACAAAGATCAATACCGATGTAGTCCAATATGATCTTATTTTTGCACAATAAACAATGGTCAATACCTCTTTAGCCAAATATACTACTAATTTTGTATCCATATACAAGGGTATAAGGGCATATTCAATAATCTGTCCCTTCTTCTTGGTCCTTCCTGTTCTATGTCTATGTCTCATTTTTCTCAAGTCCATGCACTCCTACATAGGAGAGAAAGAAGGATACAGAAAAGGAAAAGTAGGAAGTCCCTGGGTCTAAACTCCCAAACCCATTAAACAGGACCATTTAAAAACTTGTAATCTCTTCCCCTAAGCAATAGAGTATTCAGCTATCCTTCAAATAACCAAAAAAAGGGAGGGCGGAGAAACACCCTCCCCACCCTCTGGGCATGGGACGTCGCTCTCTTAAAATGACTTCCTGCTGATTTGGGTTGTAGTAAACCTGTTTGGGGCCTGAACCAAAATGAAAAAATGGTTTAAAATGTTAGTACAATCCTTTTATGTTCAGTCCTTCTGTTCTCAGCTGTTTAGATGTCCTAAGGAGTTTGTAGGCCGAAGCTGATCTTGCAGGCTTTACTGAGGTTCTGGCTGGGGCATTGTGTAGAGCTGAACGGTCTTAGCGATATTGAATTGTTGTGGTTGTAGGCTTTTGATGGAGACAGCTATTGAGGGAGTCTGTCAGGCTGAATCAACTGGGTCACTCATCTTCTTTGGTGTCTGATTCTGTTTTCTGCTGAGGTTTCCGTTGTCCAGTTGTCCCTGGGTTTCTTGAATGGATGCTTTGATTCTCCTGGAACGGTAAGAACAGAGCCCTGCCCTAATCCTAACTCTGGGACAATTAGCCTCTTTTTTTTTGGGGGGGGGGCTAGGTAATATTTCTCCTGAAGCAAATTTGTTTTTTGACAATATATAAAGTGTTATCTTTCAATCTGGGTTAAAGAAGAAATTATTTTGTAATTTTTGAGCTAGACCAGCTTTCGTGTATATATTTTGAGATCTCAAAGGACAATTTGTTTGTATTGAGTAGGCCTTTTGTAAGTAGCTTTTAAACTAAGGTCTTTCCAAATCCTATGTGTGTGTCTCTGCATTCTAATTATTGGGATCAGAGACCTGTGGTTCCCATCTGAAGGGATTAAAGATGTGTTCCACCACTCCTGGATCGAAGTTTTTCTCTATCTTGAGCTCTGAGATCTGCCTGTTTCTGTCTCTAGTGTGTTGGGATTAAGGGTGTACTCTTTTTGAATGATGGGATTAAGGGTGTGATCCCTCACCACCCTGTTCTGTGTAACTCAAGAATTTATAAGACCACTAACTCTATGGTGCTCCTCCCATCTCTTCTGAAGTTAAAGGCATGGGTTAACACCACAATTCTCATGTACTTTACCTTGGCTCCATGTTTTTTCGACATTTGGAGGTTTATAAAACGAGGTTGAATGGCTGTAACCTTTATTTTATTTACAGTGTTTTAGCATTGTTTCCTGCTTTTTTTTTTAAATTAATAAATTTATTTGTTTGTTGCTTTGGGTTACATCCTTATCATATTGTCCACTTTTCCCACTTCCCAGCCCCACCCTCCCATGCTCTACCTCCTGACCCTTCCGTCTTGTTCCTCTGGGGTGGAGTGTCCCTGCATAACAGTCTCTCACCACAGATCAGGAGTCATATGAGGGCCAAGAGCCTCTTCATTCACCGGGGGCCTACGAGGCAGTACTGCCAGTGAAAGGTGTCTCCTTGCTACTGGGGAAATACTAAAAAAAGACCAACAAACACACAAACCCACAAAAACAAAGAATAACAACAAAAAAGAGAGGAAAAAGAAAAGGGAAAAGGAAAAAGAAAAAGAAAAAAAGGAAAAGGAAAAAGAAAAAGAAAAAAAAGTTTATGTCCATGTTCCTTTTGGTGTGTTGGTTGTAGTACAGATATCCTGTATGATATAGCTAAAATCCTACTATAAGTGAATAGATGCCATGTGCATACTTCTGAGTCTGGGTTAGCTCACTCAGGATGAGCTCCTCTAAATCCATCCACTTGGTTGCAAATTGCATGATTTCATTGTTTCTGATAGCTGAGTAATATTCCATTGTATAGATGTACCAGTTTTTTAATTCATTCTTCAGTTGAGGGACATCTGGGTTGTTTCCAATTTCGAGGTATTACAAATAAGGCTGCTATGAACATAGATGAGGAGACTTCCCTATGTCTCCATGAGAGGTCCTTTGGGTGTATACCCAGAAGTGGTATGGCTGGGTTCTGAGGCAAGGTTATTTCAAGATTTCTAAGATATTGCCAGACAGACCTCCATAGTGGTTGCACAAGCCTGCACTCCCACCAGCAATAGAGTAGGGTTCCCCTTTCTCCACACCCTCGCCAGCATGTGCTGTCATTTGAGCTCTTTATCTTAGCCATTCTGACAGGTGTTAGATGGAATCTCAGGGTTGTCTTGAGTTGCATTTCTCTGATGATTAAGGATGTTGAGCATTTCTTCAGGTGTCTCTCGGCCATTAGGGATTCCTCTTTGTGAATTCTCTATTTAGCTCCATCTCCCATTTTTTGATTGGATTATTTGGTTTCTTGGCATTTAGTTTCTTGAGTTCTTTGTAGATTTTAGATAATAGCCCTCTATCAGATGTGGGGTTGGTGAAGATTTTCTCCCAGTCTGTTGGTTGCCGTTTTGTTCGAATGACAGTGTCCTTTGCCTTACAGAAGCTTTTCAGTTTCATGAGGTCCCATTTATTGATTGTTGATCTCAGGTCCTGAGCTGATGGTGTTCTGTTCAGGAAGTTGTCACCTGTGCCAATGAGTTCAAGGGTTTCTCCTACTTTTTCTTCTAGTATATTTAGTGTGGCCGGCCTTATGTTAAGGTCTTTGATCCACTTGGATATAAGTTTTGTACAAGGTCATAGGTATGTTTCTAATTTCATTCTTTTGCAAGTGGACATCCAGTTGGACCAGCACCATTTGCTGAAGATGTTGTCCTTCTTCCATTGTGCGGTTTTGGCTTCTTTGTCAAAGATTAGTTGGCCATAAGTGTGGGGGTCCATGTTTGGGTCTTCAATTCGATTCCATTGATCCACTGGTCTGTTTCTATACCAGTACCATGCTGTTTTTATTACTATTTCTCTGTAGTACAGCTTGAAATCTGGGATGGTGATATCTCCAGATGCTTTTTTATTGTACAGGATTGATTTAGCTATTGTGGGCTTTTTGTTGTTCCATAGGAAGTTGAGAATAGTTTTTCCAGGTCTATAAAGAATTGTGTTGGTATTTTGATAGGAATTGCCCTGAATCTATATATTGCTTTTGGTAGGATAGCCATTTTTATTATGTTGATCTTACCTATCCATGAGCATGGGAGATCTTTCCATCTTCTAAAGGCCTCTTCCATTTCTTTCTTCGGGGGCTTGAAGATCTTGTTGTATAGGTCCTTTACTTGCTTGGTTAGAGTTACCCCCAGGTATTTTATATTGTTTGTGGCTATTGTGAAGGGGTTTGTTTCCCTTATTTCTTTCTCGGTATATTTGTTTGTTGTATAAAGAAGGGCTTCTGATTTTTTTTTTAGTTAATTTTGTATCCAGCCACCTTGCTGAAGTTGTTTATCAGCTGGAAGAGTTCTTTGGTGGAGTTTTTGGGGTCGCTTATGTATACTAACATATCATCTGCGAATAGGGATAATTTGACTTCTTCATTTCCAATGTTTATCCCTTTGATCGCCTTTAGTTGTCTTATTGCTCTAGCAAGGACTTCAAGTACTATATTGAAGAGATATGGTGAAAGTGGACATCCTTGTCTTGTCCCTGAGTTTAGAGGAAATGCTTCAAGCTTCTCTCCATTTAATTTGATGTTGGCCACTGGCTTGCTGTATATTGCCTTTATTATTTCTAGGTATGGTCCTTGTATGCCCGTTCTCTCCAGAACTTTTAGCATGAAGGGGTGTTGAATTTTGTCAAATGCTTTTTCTGCACCTAGCGAGATTATCATGTGATTTTTTCTTTCATCTTGTTTACATGGTGAATTACATTGATAGACTTTCATATATTGAACCATCCCTGCATTCCTGGGATGAAGCCTACTTGATGTATGATACTTTTGATGTGTTCTTGAATTCGGTTTGCTAGTATTTTATTAAGTATTTTTGCATCTATGTTCATGAAGGAGATTGGTCTGAAGTTCTCTTTCTTTGTTGGGTCTTTGTGTGGTTTAGGAATCAGAATAACAGTGGCCTCATAGAATGAGTTTGGCAGTGTTCTTTCTGTCTCTATGTGGCAGAAGATTTTGAAGAGTAATGGTGTTAGTTCCTCTTTGAAGGTCTGGTAGAATTCCGTGCTAAAGCCATCTGGCCCTGGGCTTTTTTTGGTTGGGAGATAATTAATGACTGTTTCTATTTCCTTGGGTGTTATTGGGCTGTTTAAGCTGTTAATCTGATTTTGATTTAGTTTTGATAGGTGAAATTTATCGAGGAAATTGTCCATTTTGCTTAGGTTTTCAAATTTGGTGGAATATAGATTTTTAAAGTAGAACCCGAATATTTTCTGGATCTCCTCAATATCTGTTGTTATTTCTCCCTTTTCATTTCTGGTTTTGTTGATTTGGGTTCTTTCCCTTTGCCTTTTAGTTAATTTGGCTAGGGGTCTGTCTATTTTGTTGATTTTCTCGAAGAACCAACTCTTGGTTTCATTGATTCTTTGTATAGTTCTTTTTGATTCTAAGTTGTTGATTTCAGCCCTATGGTTGATGATATCCTGCCTTCTGCTCTTTTTGGGAGTGTTTGCCTCTTTTTTTTCCAATTCACCCAGTTTAGCTGTTAATTCACTAATATGAGCTGTCACAATTTTCTTTTTGAAAGCACTTAGTGCTATGAACTTTCCTCGTAGCACAGCTTTCATTGTATCCCATAGGTTTGGGTATGTTGTGTCTTCATTGTCGTTGAATTTTAAGAAGTCTTTGATTTCGTTCTTTATTTCTTCCCTGACCCAGTGGTCATCCTGTAAGGAGCTGTTCAATTTCCATGTGTGTGTAGGCTTTCTGTTGATTCTTTTACTGTTGAAGACCAGCTTTATTCCGTGGTGGTCTGATAAGATACAAGGTGTTATTTCAATTTTCTTGTATCTATTGAGACTATCTTTGTGTCCAACTATGTGGTCGATTTTGGAGAAGGTTCCATGGGGTGATGAGAAAAAGGTGTATTCCTTTGTGTTTGGGTGAAACGTTCTGTAGATATCTGTTAGGTCCATTTGTTTCATGATCTCTGTTAGACTCAATATTTCTCTGTTTTGCTTCTGTCTTGATGATCTGTCCATAGTTGTGAGTGGGGTGTTGAAGTCTCCCACTACTAATGTGTTGTGATCTATGTGCGATTTAAGTTTTAGAAGTGTTTCTTTTACGAACATAGGTGCCTTTGTATTTGGGGCATAGATGTTCAGTATTGAGATTTTCTCTTGATGAATATTCCCTTTAATGTGTATATAATGCCTTCTTTGTCTTTTTTCATTAACTTCAGTTGGAAGTCTGTTTTGTTTGATATTAGGATGGCTACTCTAGCTTGCTTCCTGGGTCCATTTGCTTGGAAGACCTTTTCCCAGCCCTTTACTCTGAGGTAGTGTCTATCTTTGGTAGTGAGATGTGTTTCTTGTATGCAGCAAAAGGACGGGTCTTGCTTGCGGATCCACTCTGTAAACCTGTGTCTTTTTATTGTGGAGTTGAGTCCATTGATATTGATGGATATTAGTGACCTGGGGTTGTTATTTCCCATTAGTTTGGTATAGGTGATGGTCCTGTGACTCTTTTGATTTAGTTGCTGAGGGGTTTTCTATTCCCTTTGTTGTCTTGGGTGAAGTTTTCTTCTCTGGGTTGGAATTTTCCTTCTAGGGTTTTCTGTAGGTCTGGGTTTGTGGGTAGATATTGTTTAAATTTGATTTTGTCATGGAATATCTTGTTTTCTCCATCTATGTTGATAGAGAGTTTTGCTGGGTATAGTAGTCTGGCTGGGCACCTATGATCTCTCAGGACTTGTAGGATATCTGTCCAGGCCCTTCTAGCTTTTAAAGTTTCTGAGGAGAAGTTAGGTGTAATTCTGATGGGTATGCCATTGTATGTGACTTGACCTTTTTCTCTTACAGCTTTTAATATTCTTTCTTTGTTCTGTACATTTGGAGTTTCAATTATGTGGCAAGAGGAGTTTCTTTTCTGATCTAATCTGTTCAGTGTTCTGTAAGCCTCTTGGATTTTTATTGGCATCTCTTTTTTCAGGTTTGGGAAGTTTTCTTCTAAGATTTTGTTGAAGATATTTCCTGGACCTTGGAGTAAGGAGTCTTCTCTTTCCTCTATACCTATAATTCTTAGGTTCTGTCTTTTCATTGAATTCTTGATTTCTTGGATGTTGTGGGTGAGAGATTTTTTAGCCTTCTCATTTTCTTTGGATGTGATACTGATTTCTTCCATCTAATCTTCCATGCTTGTGATCCTGTCTTCCATCTCTTGCATCCTATTTTTCATACTCACATCCGTAGTTCCTGTTCTCATCCCTTGATTCTCCAATTCCTCTTTTAACTCTGACTGTGTTTCTTTATTGTTTCTATTTCTATTTTCATGTCTTGTATGGTATTGTTCATTTTGTACATTTCCTTCTCCAGCTTGCTTGTTTTTGTCTGAAAATCTTTCATTGCTTTGTCCTTTTCCTGTTCAAGCTCTATCACCTTGGCTTGGAGTTCTTTAATGGTGTTGTTCATTGTTTTGACTTGTAAAATTGTGGCTTCTTTGAATTCCTTCATAGATTTAAGTTCTTCTTGAAGGGACTTTATCACTTTCCATAATGTAGAATTGTCATCATTTTCATGTGTTTCTGTTGGTGTGAGGTCATCCGAATTGGATGAGCTAGAATAATTCTGCTTTGTTGGAGTCATATTTCCTTGATTTCTATTTTTTCTTGGACCTTTGGCCATATGGATGTGTGTAGCTGTCTTTTCTTGTCGTTTTCTGTGCTTGGATCCACAGGGGATGCTTTGGTGCAGGGGACGAGTTGCTCGGCTATCTGTTGTTGCTTACAGGGGGATCTCAGGGTCACTGTCGTTTTAATAGCCTGAAGCACTGTGAGCTGGTGCAGCCTATTCCAAGGTAGTGAGTAATGGTCTGGGTTTGTTTCACTGCTCCCAATTCAGACTTCTCTATGTTGCACACTGCGTTATCAGACTGTAATTGTTCTGATGGTATGTACCTCTTTGCCCAGGCACAGATTCTGTGGGCTTTGTTTGTTGTCACGGAGGCTGACAAGGCCCGGCTCCACACCTAGTATGTCTGGATTTTCCAGAATACAGCTATGGTCCCCTGACTTCTGGTTTCTCACTATACTTCTCGCCACAGGCCGGGCCCCTCAGCCCTGCCTGCCTGTGCCGGGTTCCCTCCCTGTCTGCTCAGCCACGGGTGCATGGGGCCCCGGCCCCTCCCACCATCTGTGAGGGTCTCCCTCCCCAGCTGCTCTGCCGTGGGTGCGCGTAGCCCTGGCCCCTCCCATCGCCTGTGCGGGCCTCCCTCCCTAGCTGCTCAGCGGATCCCCGGCCCCTCTCGCTGCCTGTGCCGGCCTCCCTCCCCAACTGCTCTGCCGTGGGTGCCCCGGCCCCTCCAGCCTGCCTGTGCCTGCTTCCCACCCTGATTGCTCTGCCCGCCCGCTTCCCACTCTCTTGGATCCTCCGTGGCTCGCGCGGCTGTGGACCACCTGCCGAGCACCCTGTTTCTTCCTTGCTAAGACTTCCACTATCCCGCAAAGTTTCCTAAGTAGCTATAAGGTCTTCCTGAGGTGTGGGGAGCCCAGGAGGCTAGTGGGTGATCACCATGTGACCTCTGATTCTGCCTGCTGTGAGTTGGGGTCGATCTTACCAGGCGCCTCTCCAAATGGGAGTTCCCGAATCCCGGATTTAGTGGCTTCTGTGTCTGAGAGAGATGGGGGGAGAGCCTTACCCTGGGACTTTTAACAGTCCCTTGGGAGCTGTGAGTGTTCCTGGATGGTCTAGCCCCTCCAGCCTTTGCACAGTGTCCAATAACTCTGTGTTTTTTATGGCTCTTTTCTCCCATGTTCAAAATGCATCAGTGTAGGTCGCTGCCGTCTTGGCCCCGCAATTGGTCTTTAATATCTTTGATATTGTAGATGTTAGCATGCCGTAATGAAATTATTCAAAGCATAGTTCTGATTATTAAAGATCCATAGCTACCATCTTCATGTCAATGTGATTTTCTATTAGCATTAAGCATATAAGGAGATTCAAAAGCAGTTAAAAGGCCATAATAAAAACACAAGCTTCCTGTTTCATGTCCTGTTTAGGCAGTCATGCTGATGTAATTTTATGAGTATTGCTTCTCTGACATTTCTAGGAGATGAAATCTTACAGCAAACTTCCTGTTTCTCTGGATCTTAGAATCTTTTCTGCTTCCTCTTCTGCATTGATTGCTAACTTTTAGGCTTAGGAGTTGTTTTGTAAATATATCTGTTCCATTTTTTTCTGAATTAGTTATCCTTAGATCAGTATAGGGTGCATGGTGATTTGATGTCACTATCATATTTAGATCTCTGTATACACTATTATTCTCCGTGAGACTTTTGGTTCCACAATCTGACATTTTCCAATGAAATGGGTAATCTAGGAGGACTTCACACTACTTGCCTCAGTCAGTACCTCTCTTAATTGTCTTCACAGACACATTATCTGCTATTCTGTCTGACATATTTTTGTACCCAGTTCTTCATATTTTGGTTTAATCTCTGTCTTCATATTTCAGGTCCAAAAAATATCTTGAGGCTAGTACTGTTGTGAGATAAACTACCAAGATAGTTTTCAAGATTGAATACTATATCAGTTAGTGTCTATTTTTTATATCATTGCAAATTGAGGATTCAAATAAAATTTTAGGATATATATTTTAATTTGCATCAGCATGGGAAATGATGAATCTATGCTATGTATGTGTCCCCTAAGCAGAATTCTCACTGAATTTCATAGTTCTATACATCTTTGTTACTATGTTCATTATTTTGAAAAGTAGAGAATGGTACATTTTAGTCCTATAACTCTGAGGTAGTAATCAACTCCGAACTGCTATGTGCCTGGAGAACAAGTCAACTTTTCAACATTATAATAGTATGAGATGTACAGAGAGGGATTCTTTAGAAGATATCTTATCATCCCTGGAGTACAGCATGGAAACAAAAGAGGATTTTGTGGATCTCAGTAGTTGTGACTATAATACAAATTGGAATTGAAAAGCAATAATGCAATTGAGATGGGAAGAATAAAAACAGGAAAAGAGAAACAGTTTGGCAGACTTGGGGTGGATTCAAAGGAAAATATATAAGGGAAGTTTGAAGGAAGGCCAGATGTTACATGTGGTTTGGAAGTCTTGACTTTAATGTTATAGAGGAGATTTCATTGAAGAGAGACAGATGTACAGGGCTTAGCAGTAAATTACCTACTGTGATGTAGGAGATATCATTGGATGGGAATCACTCTAGGTAGTTCCTTAAAAGAATGGACTGTTGCCTGAATGTTGGTGCTTACAGCACTATTAACTGGACATACCCGCTATCAAATTATGCATGTTTATTTTATATCTAACATCTAATATTTATTACCATACTGAATACTTCTGTTTTGAGGAATATTGCAACCAACTATCTATTCAGTTTTGGAAATACTAAAATTCATCAAATAAATGTCTATATCATGATATGGATAAGAAACAAAACATTAAGGTAAGAAAATTTCAGTTGAGCCAAGAGTAAGGGTATGGATAACTTATGTGTGCTTAAGTATAAAGCAGTTTACTTTTATACTGAAAGTTACTAAGTTTGGAGTAACATCCTGCTGAGACACATATTGTATAACAGAGTTGGAGAGTATCACCTTTGAACATAAAGCTAACAGAACTTACGAGTTCATGCAAAATGAGAGCCTTTACGTGCTTTACGTGTGAATTTTACTCAACCAGCTCTGGGAGTTTCAATGCACAGATAAGGGTTATAAACAGGATGTGACCACAGGGCAAGCCTGGATCCATCAGTTACAAGGAGCCAGGTGAAATGACAAAGTTTTGAGGATAGTGGAACCAGTCTCCCATGTACCCTAAGCCAGGTCAAGAAATGAAAGGTGTCAAGAGAAAAGCAGGTCAATAGTAGTAGATGTGCCTCACAGTAATAAACACTAATGACATTTGTCCACGTTCACATTCACTTCTATAACAAATTTGATAAAAGCAAGTTTGCTGCAGAATAGTTGTTGAAAGGTATATTGCAAAGAGACTCATTTTATCTTTGTAGGGAAGGTGAGAATGATGGTTTCAGTGTGTTCTTGATCAGTAGGCAGAGGGATAGAATGCTGCTTCGCTTCCTTTGTCCTGTTTATTCAATCTGAAACAGCCAATGAAATGGTACTGCCCAGGCCTGATGTGAGTCTTCTCTCCTAAAACAGACAGATACTGAACCTGACTCACATACACACATGCATTTTTTCCTCATAATGATTTTAGATGGTATAAAAAAAAACTTACCCAGAAATTTGGTACTGAGAAGTGAGGCTGTTGCTTTGTGATAAATCTGACCATGTGATTCTTAGGCCCTGAAACTGGAGTAGGGAAGAGACTTGGAAGCTTTGGGTTGGAAAAGCCCTTGAACACTTCAAGGGAAACTGAATGGCCAAGAATGAACTTAGGAGTCAAGAATTCTAAGAGACATTTGGACAGTGAGAATCACTCATGAGGTTTTAAAAGGTTGAAACGAGGCAAGGAGCCTCGTGTGAGGTATCCTGCTAATAGCCAGAAACTGGAACCAACCCAGATGTCCCTCAACCAAAGAATGGATAAAGAAACTGTGGTATAGTTTAACACAATGAAATACTACTCAGCTGTTGAAACAAGGAAACCATTCAATTTGCAGGCAAATGGATGGAACTAGAAAAGATCATCCTGAGCAATCTAATCCAGATGTGAAAAGACACGCATGGTATGTACACACTTATAAGTAAATATTGGTCATATAATACAGGATACCCATCCTAGAATCCAAGACTCAAAGAAATTAAGTAAAAAGGAGAACTCAAGTGAGGTTGCTTGAATCTCACTCAGAATGGAAATAAAATAGACATAGGAAGTGGATGAAGAGAAGGAACTGAATTGGAAGGGTTATGGGAAAGGGAACAAGGGTGGAGTTCAGGTACAGTGAGAACAGGGGTGAGAGGTGAGAGAGCTGGGAGAGAGATGGGAAAGTGAAGGGGGGGGATGTCTGAAACAAGCAGGAGACCAGTCAAAGGGTATGCTCCAGGGAGAATATAAAGGTGGCCCTAGCTGAGACTCCTATCAGAGGAGGACATGGAGACAGAAGTGACTGCCTCCTACCCTGGCCAGACTTCCAGTGGAGAAAGGGGGACACCAACCCACACACAAAATCTTAGACCCATAATTTACCCTGCCTACCAGATGTACAGGTATAAAGATGGAGCAGTGATTAAGGGACTGGCCAACCAATGACTGGCACAACTTGAGACCCACCCCGTGGAAGAGAGCCAATTCCTGACACTTAATCATACTCAGCTATGCTTGAAGACAGGAACCTAATATAACTATTCTCTGAGAGGCCCCACTCAGCTGCGGATAGAAACAGATGCTAAGACATACAGGCAAATATTAGGTAGAGCTTGGGGAGTCTTGTAGAAGAAAGGGAGAAAGAATAGAGGGATTCAGAGGGGACAAGAACTTCACAAGAAGACCAACAGAGCCAACTAACATAGTCCCCTGGGAGCTTACAGAGACTGAAGCACCAACCAAAAAGTATAAATGGTCTATACCGGGCAAGAGAGATGGCTCAGCCATTAAAGGCTAGGCTCACAACCAAAAATATAAATGGTCTATACCTCCTACACATATGTAGCTGATAGGCAGCTTGGTCTTCACACAGATCCCTTCACATGATCCAAGTGGAGCAGAGACTGTCACTGACATGGACTCTTTTGCTTGTTTGTGGATCACTTTACCCTAGCTGGGCTGCCTTCTCTGGCCTCAGTGGAAGATGATGATTTTAGTCCTGATGTGACTTGAAGAGCTGGGGTGTGTTGGTAGAAGGGAGGGTCTCCTTTTCTGAGGAGGAGAGGAGGGGGTAAAAACAGAAGATAGTGAGAGGGTGGGAACAGGTAGAGAGGAGAGAAGAGGTTGAAATCCGGATGTAAAATGAATACATGACTAAACAAATTAAAATGTAAAAAAAATAAAATCTTAATTGCTCAAACCCACAAAAAAATAAAAATAAATGAATGAGGCTAAAAAATATGGATGTATACAACTTTCAAAATTTCATTCAGATAAAAGCACAACATGGCTAATAGTTGCCTTTAATTCTATGAAGAATAAAATAAGATATTGGGAAGGTCTAATGCATTGCTTCTGATAGGCTAATTTTAATGCTGAGACCTGGTAACTGCCCCTTCTGAGTCATTCTCTTGATTGGTTAATAAAAGTCACTGATGGCCAATTAACTGGGCCGAAGAGTATAGGAAGCTGGAACTTCCTGAGACAGAAACAGGAACCCTGCAATTTATACAGAGGAATCTCTCTTTCTGCCAGGAGACACAGAAGCAGATAGATGTGTTTGAGAGGTCTGCAAGGTTGTTCTCCAACCTCAGCCAGGCCACATGGCTGTTTGGGATTAAATGGTTCAGATTAATTTAGATTAGCTAATTGAGAGGCTTCTCAGATAAAGGCCAAGTGTTGAAACTTTAAAAGGTCTTGGTGTATTTATTTATTGGGGAAAGGACCACAGTGGCTCAGAGGCTACCAGTCCAAGTAATCCAGGATCATCTGCTTCCCACCGAACCCCAGATGCTACCCTCCATCCCACCAGCAATTCTGCTCATCTAATAAAATAGTATGTAGATATTAAGAAGTATCCTGCAGCTACCCCAGCATCATTGCTGCCAGACTGCACTTCGAGGTCATCCCTCCAGGCTTACAGACTTCTAAGACAAGTCAAGCCTGCCAATCTCCTTCCAGACCACTGGCTGTTCCCCCAGCCTAATATAACAACTTATAGTTATTAAAAGTTTAGTTGCTATCTGTTCTTCAACCACCTCAGAGACCTGAGAGGGATAAATATATCTGATTTTATAGGAAGTACAGGGCCCGCAGCTTCCCAAACTAAGAAATGACATACCTGTGGCTGCCTGGACAGTTCCCATTTTCTCTCCATACATTACAGCATCTATCTTCAGTCATTTGGCCCCGTTTCTCTGACAGACATTGATTGTAGAGCAGGGGTTATGAAGGACTTACCTACCCTGTCTTGGCAGAGCTAGGCTGTCGACTTACCTGCTTCCAGGTTTTGTCCTTTTTGGACAGCATTCTGTCTACAGTTGGGGCAAGGGGCTTTTCCTACCAAGAGATAGGCTTGCAACTAATTCAATCATCTCCCACTGGAGATTCTTCAATGCTCATCTTCTACTTGGAGGAGAATAGGGGGTGCTGTCAGGAGTTGATATGTCTTGATATAAAAAAATCTAAAGTTACGAAAACATCTTTGAATGCCATATTGTACAGATCTCTTGAGGTTTTTGAAGAGGCCCTATCTATCTCTTATATTAGGGTAAGCAGATGTTGCTTGTCTCTTGCCAGTTTATTTCTGATTAGCTTAGAAAGTAACTATAATAGGATGTCATAGTACCTAACTGAATGACCAGCTTGAATAACCATTAATTTGCATTTCTTAATTACCCTAAACAGTTTATGACAATTAGTAGTAAAAGGCCGAAACATCACATTTCATTTTTTTTCTTTACCTCCTAACCCTTCCATCCCATTTCTCTGGGGTGGGGTGTCATAATTTAATTTTGAGTTGTTTAGGAGTCAAGAAAGTGTTATAGATCTAAGAAGATAATTTTAAAATTGTGTTGCAAGTTAGTATGAATGTTGAGTCAAATATAGACCTTTAAACTCATGGAGATGTTTAGATAGTAGAATGTTAAAGTCAAGTACCAAATACATATGGACTGGTCATTGGGAATGTATGTTAAGCCATATAACCCTCATAACTGTGGCCTAATTACCTCTGTTGTACTGTATTGTATTTGTTATTATAAGAGAAAGAGCCATTTGTTGGACTGAAAGGGGAAACTGTAGGGGGAAATAAGATATACCTTAAACTTAAAAGAAAAAAAAATGGGAAGAGGATGGGGGGTTGAGGGTGGGAGGGTGGGACTGGAGGGGGAATAGAGAGGGGACTGCGATTGAGATGTAACTTGAAGAAATAAAAAATAAAGGAAAAAAAAAGAAGAACACAGGATATAAACTGAAAAGGACACAATTCAATAAATTGCTTTTCCCTCAGAACAAAAAAAAAAAAAAAAAAGTTTAGTTGCAGATGGTGACAGTCACCCTTGATCCAGGGCTTTTTCCCAAGGCAAGTCAGGCCACCAGTTAATGTGATCAGGCCTGCCAGCCTCCTGCCAGCCCTCCTAACTGTTTCGCTGACCTAATCTTACAGTTTACATTTACTAATAAATACAATTGATAATTAAATTGCAGTTTCAATAGGGATTTGATTGGCATTATATTGAATCTATAAGTAGTTTTTTGTTAGAATACAAAATTCATTTTCACAGTACCAATTCATGAACATGGGATGCCTTTCTATTTTCTACCCTCACAAACTTAACACTTTCACAGTAAAAGTCATTCTCCTCTATGATTGGGTTTACTCCTAGACATTTTATTTTCCCTGAGGCTGTTGAGTTTCTGGGATAAAGACATTGCTGTGGTGGCCAACATTTTGAATTATACACCTGAATGAGTATTGCAAATATTTTATTGAGAATTTTAGTGTTTATGTTCTTCAGTAATATTGGCATATAGTTTCATTTTTTGTTGTGTCTTTACCTGGTTTTGATATTAAAAGAATACTGGCTTCTTCTGAGGTACTATTTCTACTTCTGTTTCAATTTTTTTTAACTAAATTGTGAAAGGTTAGCATCTTTAAAAGTCTGGTAAAATTCTGTTGTCATCCATCTACACTTAAAATAATATCCATCTGGATATTTTAAGGCAGAAGACTTTTTATCCCCATTTCAATCTCTTCATTTGTTCTGAGTCTCTTTTAGATATTTGATCTGTTCTTGGTTTAACTTTTATAGTTTGGGGGAATTTTGGAATTATTCCATTTCTTTTAGATTTTATAACATAATAGAGGACAGATTTCTTAAGTATTCCCTCATAATATTCTGCATTTCTTTGAAGTCTATGATACTTTCCTGTTCATTTTTTATTCTGTTAACTTCAGTCATCTTTCTTTTGGCTAGTTGGGTCAAAGCTGGTCAATGTTAATTTTGTTCCTCTTCTGAAAGAATACTCTTAGATTCATTGATTCTTTGTATTGTAATCTTTGTCTCTATTTTATTAATTTCTACTCTGTCTTTTTATTCTTGTTTTTCAAAATTTTTGAGCTGTCATCAAGTCATTCGTTTTTGCTTTTTCTTAATTTGCAAAAAATAATTTTATTATTTTATTTTATAGTTCTGAGTATTTGTCTACATGTATGTCTATGCTTCACAGGTGTGTCACAATACCCATGGAATTCAGAAGAGGATGTCTAGGATTGGAGTTGTACATGGTTACGAGCACCCATGGGGATACTGAGAATTGAACTTGTGTTCTCTAGAATATCAGCCACTGACCCATCTCTCTAGCCCCTCTTTCTAAAAACTTTAATGTAGGCAGTTGAAATTCTATTGTAGAATTGCTTTGAATACACCCTAGATGTTTTTTGTTGTTGTTGTTGTTGCTTTTTCAATTGTATTTTGTTCCAAGATGTTTAAAATTCTTTTTCATCTTTCTCAATTTCTTCTTTGATTGATTCATCATTCAGTATTGACTTTTGCAGTCTCTATGAGTTTCTTCCAAGTAGAGACTTGTCTGAAGATCATTTTAAGTTTCATTGTAATATCATCAGTAGGATATACAGAGTCAATCTATAGTAAAATGAATTGATAACAAGATTAGATTTAATTTTATGAAATGAAAAACTGAAATCTTAAGTTGCTTCAAAGACTTCTTAGATTTTGAAAGTTCTTCGCATGATAAGTAGAGATAATCAAACTTATTTTAAATATAAATCTGTCACACATAAAATAAACGTGGGGAAGTATATTAATCAGACACTGCTTCTGGTACCAATTTCTCTCTCAGTTAGATTTTTAGTGCTGTGATTAAAAACTGTGACCCAAAGAAACTTAGGGAGGAAAAGGTTTATTTCAGTTTCCAGTTGTAGTCCATAATAAAGGGCCAAAACTGATGGGAGAAATGAAGGAACTGAGGCACGTCCCTGGTGGAGGAAGGCTTACTAGCTTGCTGCTTCTGATTTACTCAGTTTGCTTTCTTACATTACCTCAGGACCACTGCACAGAGATTGCAGAGGTCCTGATAGTCTGAGCCAATCCACTTCAAATGTCAGTCAAGAAAATGCCCCACAGGTTTTCCCAAAGGCCCGTCTGATGGAGGATTTTTTTTTCTGAAACTCTAGCTGTGTTTTATTGACAAAAAGATAACACAGAAAACATCACAATTTGGGGAAATCTAAGCTCTCCAGTAAGAATACTCTGAAAATAATTATTTTATTTTATATTGGAATCATTGGAGGTTTTTGCTGTTGTTGTTATTTATTTATTTATTGGTATATCATATTGTTTTGACTATTTATGTTTAGGTGTTTTCTTTTCTTTTAAAAAAAACATTTATTTACTACTTAAAGTTACATCTCCATTACTGCCCCCTCCCTCCATCCCCTCTCAGTCTCACCCTCCCACCCTCTCCCTGTTATCCCACCATTCCTATCCCTCCAGTGTGGGGTGCCTCCTTGTATCAGACCCCCTCAGTTCATTAGTTACATAAGGTCTAGGAGCTTCCTCTTGCACAGGAGTCATACATGGCAGTTCCACTAGGGTGCAGTGTCCTACTAAACAGGCAACCAATTAAGGTTCCTGTTCTTTTGAGTCTATTGATTGTAGAATGGTTATCCTGTACTATATGGCTAAAATCCAGTTATAAGTAAATATATGCCATGTGTATATTTCTGAGTCTGAGTTAGCTCACTCATGATGAGCTTTTCTAGTTCCATCCATTTGGGTGCAAATTGCGTGATTTCCTTGTTTCTGATAGCTGAGTAGTATTCCATTGTGTAAATGTACCACAGTTTGTTTTTATCCGTTCTTCAGTTGAAGGACATCTAGGTGGTTTCCAGTTTCTAGTTATTACAAATAAAGCTGCTATGAACATAGTTGAGGAGATGGCCTTGTGGATTGGTGAGGAAACTTTTGTATATATGCCCCGATGTGGTATGGCTGGGTCTTGAGGTAAACCTATTCCAAGTTTTCTAAAGTATTGCCAGACCGATTTCCATAGTGGTTGTACAAGTTTGCACTCCCACCAGCAATATGGAAGTTTTCCCCTTTCTCCACAACCTTGCCAGCCTATGCTGTCTTTTGAAATTTTGATCTTAGCCATTCTGACAGGAGTGAGATGGAATTTCAGAGTCACATTGAGCTGCATTTCTCTGATGATTAAGGATTTTGAGCATTTCTTCAAGTGACTCTCAGCAATTCTAGATTCTTCTTTTGTGAATTCTCAGTTTAGCTCTGTACCCGATTTTTTGATTGGTTTATTTGGATGTCGATGATTAATTTCTTGAGTTCTTAATAAATTTTGGATATTAACCCTCTGTCAGATGTGGGGTTGGTGAAAATCTTTTCTCAATCTCTAGGCTGCCATTTTGTTCTAGTGACAGTGTCCTTTGCCTTATAGAAGCTTTTCAGTTTCATGAGGTCCCATTTATTGATTGTTAGTCTTACAGCCTGAGCTATTGGTGTTCTTTTCAGGAAGTTGTCACCTGAGCCAATAAGTTCGAGGCTTTTTCCCACTTTCTCTTCTATTAGATTTAGTGTGTCTGGTTTTATGTTAAGGCCTTTGATTCACTTGGAGTTAAGTTTTGTTTTCTGGGTCTTCAATTGGATTCCATTGATCACCTATGTTCATAGCAGCCTTATTTGTAATAGCTAGAAACTGGAAACAACCCAAATGTCCCTCAACTGACGAATGGATAAAACAACTGTGGTACATCTACACAATGGAATACTACATGCCAAATGGATGGAACTAGAGAAGCTCATCCTGAGTGAGCTAACCTAGACCCAGAGAGATGCACATGGGATCTATTCATTTATAATTGGATTTTAGCCATATAGTGCCGGATAACTATCCTATAGCCAACACACCAAAAAGAACAGGAACATAGACTTTGTTGCCTGTTAGTAGGACACTTTGCCCTATAGGTGCTGTCATGTAGGCCCCAGTGCAAGAAGAGGCTCTTGGCCCTAATATGACTGCTGAACTGGTGGGGAGGCTAATATGTGGGGACACCCCACTCTGGAGGAGTGAGATGGGTAGGAGAGGAGGGAGAGGGTGGGAAGGTGGAACCAGAAGCAGTGGGGAGAGGACACTGTGATTGGGATGTAACCTGAAGTAATATATGAACATAAAAAAAAGAAAGTCAAATGCATATGCAGACATTCCCCAGAGGAATGGCATATCACTCTATTCTGCTTCTGTTTAACCTTAATCATAATTTTTATAGAGTAAGCTCATAGACAATATCTTTATTCAGTTTAGAGATACGTGATTCTTTGAGAGGATTGCTTGACCGTTCTTTTGCCTTTGTGCAACTGAAGAGTCTGTCTTCTCTCACTTAGATCTTTAAAGGCATTATAACTAGCAGTCTGTCTCACAGCACATCAGTATTTTGTAGGGATTTCTTGACAGTAAAAGACATCCCAGTCAAAATAATTGTAGATTTGAAAGAAAAAGTTGCGTGTAGATTAAGGTGAAATGGATTGTGACGTGAAAAGAAGACAAAAGAAAAAAAACTCAAGAAATATAATGGGGGAAAGACAGAGGGTTAACAAAGATGCAGGTAGAACATTAGACATGGCCAACAGCTAAATCTATCTTAATATTAAAACCCATTGATAAATTCTATCCTTTCTTGACTCTTCACCTGCCTTATTATTCTATTTTGTTTTCCCTGAAATTTTATTTACTAGAGGCATTCTTTGCTTTCATCACTTGAATGGCTGCAGCTTCATCAAACAAAACAAAGTAAAAGTGTGGGGACTATATATATATACATATAAAACATACAGGATCATTATCTAGCCAAATCAATCTCTTCCCTTATAATCAGGTTGTTTCACATGAATCTTGCTTCTACTTCTAGTGATGACTGATCTCCATCTTTCAGAACACAGGAGATTACAATGCACTGAACTTGTCTATTAACCATTCAGTGATCACTTAGAGTAATATAAAATGCTAGTTCTACCATGTTTCAATATTTTTTTCTTGAAAATCCAGGAGTGATTGTGGAACTCTGAACATTCTTTGTATGTAAGGCATTTGTTCTTGAAGATAATGAAACTTCATTTTCCACATAATTTTCCCCAAATTGGGCCTATTTCTAACATTTAGGATGGTAGTTGATAGCAAAGAAAATTGATCATAAATGACAATTGAATTTTATGCAGCGTGTTTTCCAAGCACAAATATGACTTCAACTGAAGGGCAAGTGGTAAAAGTACTCTGAATGATAGTGATATTGAATTCTGTAGTGTTCAGACAAGAGCCATGTGTGTTGCACAGTACAGAGAGAGTAGTTATGAAGGATATTTGAGAATGTATGAACCATTCCTTCCCAACAAAAAGAGATCTTTTTCCTCCATAGATTACATTTAAAGAAATAATTCAGTCATAAGACAGAATAGCACTGTTTATCCCTACAGAAGCACAGACACTTATTGACCTATAGATCAGCAAATTACACATAATATAGATAGCTAGGACTAATGTGAGGTAAGAAAAGTTTGGAATAGAGTTTCATAAGGAGGCAAATCACTACATTATGGTCAGTACAGTAGGTGATGCTGCATAAAGAAGGAAAGTAATTAAAAGGACACAGGAAATAAGAGTATGTGAGACTAAATGTTTATCCAATGTTGCATGGTTTTAATGACTTTGCAATAAAAATATTTTAATTTATGTTTTAAGTGTATTAGCTGGGTTACATAAGGTAATTTTCATACAAATATATAGAACTCTTTGGATCAGACCCTTCCCCGTAGCCAACCCTCCTCCACATTTCTATTCCTTCACCATTGCTCCTCTGTAGAATTTTACTTTCATATATTTACTTTCCTGTATGTGTGGTCTATACATATTTTATTTTATTTCTCTTTATGAAATCTAAGATTCACAATGACAGAGTAAAGTGATATCAGACTTTCTGAAAATGATTTAATATATTAATCTCCACTTACATCCAATTCCCTCCAACTATACTTCAATCCATTCTATACATAAAAACATAAGTTGCATATATAGCAAATTTTCAAGATTCATTCATTTGTCATTGGCTCTAGGGTGTTTCCATAACTATTGTGGAAAGTGCCACAAGAGACATTGTATGCAGGTATCTCTGTGTTGTTCAGTTGGAGTTTTGGTTACTTTTCCTCTGCAATATAGCTAGGCCACATGGTCTATATATATTTAGAGTTTTTATTTTATTTTTTTTAAATTCTCTATAATCTATCTGCCTATTATCTATTTAAATATTATCTATCTATGTGTTTATCATCTATGTATCATCTATCATCTATCTATCTATCTATCTATCTATCTATCTATCTATCTATCTATCTATCATCTAACTGTGTACATGCACATTTTTATGTGTGAGTTTAGAAACACACTTACCATGTTAAAAGTGTGGTGTTCAGAGGGCAGTTTGGGCTGTTGATTCTGGTTTTCCACATTACTTGAGAGAGTATATCTTATTTTTGACTGCTGCTTGATACAGAGAAACTGACTAATGAAATATGGAACTTTTTCTCTCAATGTTTCCCATTTCACAATGGTAATATTAGGACAAAAACATATCCTGAGTTTATTATTACATAGCCTCTGTGTTGAACTCAGGTTCTTTTTCCCCAATTGCTCAGCAAGTACTTACTAGAGAGCCTCCTTTCAGCCTCAATTTTAGTTTATGTGTTTGTTTGTTTGAGGTATTTTCACAGTTACTGAACTAGGCTACATTCCCATCATCAGAGAGATTATAAGTGTTTTCTTTTGTCTGTATCCTCGATAGAATTGTTTCTAGCTTTTGTTTTTCTTAC
The DNA here is from genome assembly GCA_907164525.1 of Lophiomys imhausi. Lineage (NCBI taxonomy): Eukaryota > Metazoa > Chordata > Mammalia > Rodentia > Muridae > Lophiomys > Lophiomys imhausi. The sequence continues at coordinate 395,255 of CAJQZJ010013043.1, forward strand.
ATGTGAGAGATGAAATCTCAATGAAGTTTCAATTTACATATTTCTGTATGCTAAGGATGCTTAATATTTTTCATATGTATGTATATTGTCCATTTGTACTCCTTCTCTTGAGATATGTTGGCTCATTTTATTAGCCCATGTATCGAGTGGATTGATTGTGATACATAATTTTGATGGTCTATGAGATATCTCAGACAAAATGTGAGAAGCTGAACACATATGTCAATCTATCTAGAACATATTTTTAACATATGTATGTCACCATATCAAGAAAAGAACCTGCAGTTTTAGCAATTATATAGCATTGTGAGATATCAATATGTAACTAATTTTACTTTTAAAGCACATATTTGAAATAACTCATTATTGTGTTACACCATACATATTACTGTATGATGATAATAGGAAAATCCATATTGAGAACATTTTTAAACATTGTAGAGTATATACACAGCGCTCTCATTCTTATTCAATGTAACACTCAAACTGTTGGCCAAAAAAATTAAAAGGAAGAAAGATGACCTTTTATTATATATAGCACATAGGAACTGGTTATTAATTTGTACAAGTAGTTGTTAATGGGGGATAACTTGTTGGTTAGGGATAGGAGCTCATGTATACATCTGCATCTCAGTAATGGGACCTGGGAATCCCTTTGGTTTAGACCTGTCAAGCCCTATGCATGCTGCCAGAGTTTCTGTGAGTTTGTATGTGTATCAATCCTATTGCATCTGAAAGTCACAACATATCTGAAAGACATACTGATTCCTCGGTATTGCCCATTCCTTCTGGCTCTTACAATCCTTAGCCTCTTCTTCTACATAGTTCTCTGATCCTTGAGCAGAGGAACTTGAAAAGACTCCCTATTTATGATTCAATCGCTCAAAACCTCTTGCTCTTTGTATGTTGTTCTGTTTTGTTTCTAATCAACTGGAAGGGAAGCTTCTCTGATGATGAGTGAGTGAGATACTGACTTATGGATATAGAAGAATGTCACTGGACCTATTTTACCAATATGTTTCTTTACTTGAACAATAGTATTAGGTTTTGTCCTACATTCATGGCCTATCTAGGCTCATATTCTTGGCCAAATGAACAGTTTTAGGCATGAATTCTATCTCATAGAATAGGTTTTAAGTTCAGTCCTATAGTGGAATTTGCACTGTTGCTCCAGTGTATCCTGTGGGCAGGTCACAACTGTATATTAAAGGGTTGTGGCAGTGTTGTTTTTTTTCTTATCTTGTAGGATGCAGAGTACTTTTAAGTACTGTTAACCCCAGTCTCTTGAGATGAGGGCTATCACTGTTTTCTTGAAGTCATCTTCACCTCTGGCCTTTAGATTTTTTTCACTCATTTAGGTATGTATATCTCATTTGTAGATGAGCACAGTGCTCATTTTGAGCAATGTTTGATACCATTTTTATTTCATTAGGCACATAATAGTGATAAGAAAACAACACAGAAACACTTGAGAAGAGTTGCTGTTGTTTTATAGAGAAGGAAGTATGTCAATTTGGAGAGATTTCACACATTCCACCAGACACTGGAAAGTCAGAAAATTTTATTGCAGGGAAATAATATAGATAAAATTGGATAATACAAATATTATCCTTGTTTAATAGATTGTGGGCTAAGTAATGATCCTTCTTCCGTGGTCTACTTACAGCTTACAGTTTTTGAGAATAAATAGAAAAGTGATACACCTGTATTCTATAGTGGTTTTATTTTCTTTTAGGATATTCTAAAATGATTTCTATAGAAACCACTGCTTGTACTTGTGTGTGTATTTGTGTGTGTGTGTGTGTGTGTGTGTGTGTGTGTGTGTGTGTGTGT
>CAJQZJ010013043.1:397097-434207 GCA_907164525.1 Lophiomys imhausi
TGTGTGTGTGTGTGTGTGTGTGTGTGTGTGTGTGTGTGTGTGTGTTTAGGACTGATAACTAGGGATTTGACAACCTATCAGTGAATAAGTTTGCATTCCCATTATTTTTTAACTCCCATCATCATCATCATCATCATCATCATCATCATCATCATCTGTATTCTAGACAACAGCCTTTGTGATAGAGTTGAGAAGTCTCAAAGCAGAATTAATTTGTCTTTACTGTTGTCTATAGGCTGTTCAACTTTCTTCATCTATGTATTGGTCATTTGGATTTCCACTTTTGTATAATTATTTTCTACTTTTAATGGTTTAATTTAATTTTCTAATTGTTTTTATGAATGTCAAACAGGAGTATTATATTTGTCATTTTCACTCCTCTCTTATTCCTCCTTTAACTTCACCATGTCTCCTCCCATTCTTTCTCAAGTCTTTTCATTTTTGTTGTACACATAAATACAAATTTGTGTGTGTCCAAGATTCTACTTGGTATCTGTTGTGTGTGTGTACGTGTGTGTGTGTGTGTGTGTTTCTAGGACTGATAATTAGGGATTTGACAATTTAGCAGGGGACTTATCCATGGAAAAGACTAACTTTTCCTCTCCCATCAGCCATTAATAGTCTATCAGGGATATGGCCTCGTGCCTTGTAAGCTTTCTGTCAATCATGCTGTATGCTAACTAGGGTTGACAATACCAAGCCTTCTTTAGGCAACCATAATTTTGAGTTTTCATTGGTGAAGTTCCTTGTCCTATATAGAAAACTTTATCTCATAGTAGACATCCTAATCCTCTTGTTATTTTTCTCTTTGTGACCCTCTTTCTTTATTTCCCCTGAACCTTAGGGATCGTATTACAGATTATCTGTGGGCTATGTTGAAGATATATAAATTCTGGCTGAGCAAACCATGGTGAATTATTCTGTGCATAACCAGTTGTGGTTTTCTGTAATGGAGTCTGCTGCAGAAAGAAGCTTCCTTGATAAGAAGAGGGAGCTTCATTTCTCGGTGGGCATAAGAATAAGTATTTAGATGTAGTTAGAGATTGTACAGACTTAGGAAAATGACAGTAGTACTTTCTTCTCACCATGTTTTGGTAGTGTGCTAGGTTTATAGTACCAGGTATGAATTGTTTTCAATTGAGTAGGCCTTATATCCAAACCAATTAGAAAGCTATTGGTTACCTCCAAGATATAAGGAGCACTATTGAATCTTTGAGTATATATTGCCATACTGATCATAGGCATCACAACTGGGTAAGACTGTTTATTCTGTTCATTGCTTTTGTCCCTTGGGACACTAAGTTTCAGATACTGTGAGAACTATTCTTCAAAGGAAAGCTTCCAGGGCAGCTTCAGTTAGAATTCACCAAGATCTGTATCAAAAATATGTGGTGTCTTCAACAATAGGATCATAGTTTCAAGTTCTTGGAGTAAGAAAGGGTAATAAAAGTAGCCTATATTGTTTTAGAAATTTCTGGGATTCACTAGACCAATAGCTGGAAGATAGATTTTCCTGACATTAGAGCTTTGCTATCTAGTCTATGGCTTTTATGGGGAGTATTATTATCTCTACAATCTCTCGTGACATAACTTTATTCAAAAGTGTACTAATATATCTTATATATTTATATATTTAAGCAAACCAAAAAAAAATCTGTTTACCTCTGTCTTTTAAAACAAGATTTTAACTGCTCAATTTATTTGTCCATTTATTGACTTATGATAATTTTTAGGTTCAATTTTTAGACTTATTTATATGTTCTAGCTATAAATCCACTTTCAGAAATGTGATTTGTAAGTATTTTCTCCCATGTTGCAAATGTCTGTGCTGATTGATCACTGATGTGCTGAACTGTTGTAATGTGACACATTCCCATAGTCAATGATTGAGATGATATTGTGTTATATTAAAGTCAGTTTAAGAATGTCTCTTATTGAAAATATGCATACTTATTGAAGTGGTTTTTTGCTACAATTATGGATTTTAATGACATAAGGAAATTCTTTGGTCCATTTTTAACTGGGTTTTTAAGAGTGAGATATGAATGTTATTTGCTATGTGCATATTCAGTCTTCCAGTGCCATTTATTGCAACTGCTCCTTTTTCCAGCACATGTTTTAAACATATGCATCTATGAATTTACCCATTTCTTCCAGATGTTCTGGTTACTTTGGATGTGAGTTTTCAACATAATCCCCAGTGACACCATACATTTCATTAGAATCTGTCATAACTTCCCTTTTTGTCCAATTCTCATTTTGTTAATTTGAGTTTTCCATCTTTTTAATATTTATTTATTACTTCAGGTTACACCTCCATCACAGTGTCCTCTTTCTACCCCTGCCATTTCTGCCCTCCCACCCTCTACACTTTATCCCTTCCATCCCACTCCTCTGGAGTGGAGTGTCCCTACATAACAGTTCCCACCCCAGTCCAGCAGTCATATGAGGGCCAAGAGCCTCCTCATACATTGGGGGCCTACAAGGCAGCACCACTAGGGCAAAGTGTCTCAATGATAGGAAACACAGTCTATGCTCATGTTGCCTTTGGTGCATTGATTGTAGTATAGTTATCTGTACTATATGGCTAAAATCCAATTATAAGTGAATAAATGCCATGTGCACCCTTCTGAGTCTGGGTTAGCTCACTCAGGATTAGCTCCTCTAGTTCCATCCATTTGACTGCAAATTGCATGATTTCCTTGTTTTTGATGGCTGAGTAGTATTCCATTCTGTAGATGTACCATAGTTTTTAAATCCATTCTTCAGTTGAGGGACATCTGGGTTTTTTCCAGTTTCTAGCTATTACAAATAAGGCTGCTATGAACATAGATGAGGAAACATCCTCTTGTGATTTGGTGAGGAATCATTTGAATGTATACCCAGAAGTGGTATGTCTGAGTCTTGAGGTAGAGCTATCCCAAGTTTTCTAAGATATCACCAGACTGATTTCCATAGTGGTTGTACAAGCCTGCACTCCCACCAGCAATGGAGGAGTGTTCCCCTTTCTCCACAACCTCGCCAGCATGTGCTGTCATTTGAACTTTTGATCTTAGTCATTCTGATAGGTGTGAGATGGAATCTCAGAGTCTTCTTGAGTTGTATTTCTCTGATGATTAAGGATGCTGAGCATCTCTTTAAGTGTCTCTCAGCCATTAGGGATTCTTCCTTTGTGAAATCTCTGTTTAACTTTGTTCCCCATTTTTAATTGGATTTTTTGGATTCTTGGCATTTAATTTCTTTCGTTCTTCGTCAATTTTGAATATTAGCCCACTGTAAAATGTGGGGTTGGTAAGGATTTTTCCCAATTTGTATGTTGCCATTTTGTTCGAATGACAGTGTCTTTTGCGTTACAGAAACTTTTCAGTTTCATGGGGTCCCATTTATTGATTGTTGGTTTATAGACCTGGAAAAAGCAGCTCTCAGCTTCATATGGAATAACAAAAAACCCAAAATAGCTAAATCAATCCTGTACAATAAAAAACATCTGGAGGTATCACCATCCCTGATTTCAAGCTGAACTACAGAGCAATAGTAATAAAAACAGCATGGTACTGGTATAGAAACAGACCAGTGGATCAATGGAACCAAATAGAAGACCCATAAATGAACCCACACACCTATGGTCACTTAATTTTTGACAAAGAAGCCAAAACCGTAAAATGGAAAAAAATTCAACAAATGGTTCCAGTCTAACTAGAAATCGACATTTAAAAGAGTGAAATTAGAGCAATGCTTATCACCTTGTACAAAGTTAAGTCCAAGTGGATCAAAGACCTTATTATAAGGCTGGACACACTAAATCTATTAGAAGAGTTTTCAATCTGATTTTGTTAGTTTGAGTCAGTATGTTTCAATCTTTTTTTTTTTAATTTATTTTATATTTCTTCAAGTTGTATCTCAATCGCAGTCCCCTCCCTATTCCCCCTCTAGTCCCACCCTCCCACCATCAACCCCCCATCCTCTTCCCTTTTTTTTTTTTCTTTTAAGTTTAAGGTATATCTTATTTCCTCCTACAGTTTCTCCTTTCAGTCCAACAAATGGCTCTTTCTCTTATAATAATAAATACAATACAGTACAACAGAGGTAATTAGGCCACAGTTATGAGGGTTATATGGCTTAACGTACATTCCCAATGACCAGTCCATATGTATTTGGTACCTGACATTAACATTCTACTATCTAAACATCTCCATGAGTTTAAAGTTCTATATCTGACTCAACATTCATACTAACTTGCAACACAATTTTAAAAGTATCTTCTTAGATGTATAACACTCTCTTGACTCCTAAACAACTCAAAATTTAATTATGAGACTTTATATACTTGTTCTTCAATCACCTCAGAGACCTGAGAGGGATAAATATATCTGATTTTATAGGAAGTACAGGGTCTGCAGCTTCCCAAACTAAGAAATGACATACCAGTGGCTGCCTGGACAGTTCCCATTTTCTCTCCATACATTACAGCATCGATCTTCAGTCGTTTGGTCCCGCTTCTGTGACAGACATTGATTGTAGAGCAGGGGTTATGGAGGACTTACCTACCCTGTCTTGGCAGAGCTAGGCTGTCCACTTACCTGCTTCCATGTTTTGTCCTTTTTGGACAGCATTCTGTCTACAGTTGGAGCAAGGGGCTTTTCCTACCAAGAGATAGGCTTGCGACTAATTCAATCATCTCCGACTGGATATTCTTCGATGCTCATCTTCTACTTGGAGGAGAATAGGGGGTGCTGTCAGGAGTTGATAAGTCTTGATATAAAAAAAATCTAAAGTTACAAAAACATCTTTGAATGCCATATTCTGCAGATCTCTTGAGGTTTTTGAAGAGGCCCTATCTATCTCTTATCTAAGGGTAAGCAGATGTTGCTGGTCTCTTAGCAGATTTATTTCTGGTTAGCTTAGCAAGTAACTATAATAGGATGTCATAGTATCTAATAGAATGACTGGCTTGCATAACCATTAGTTTGCATTTCTTAATTATCCTAAACAGTTCATGACAGTTAGTAGTAAAAGGCCGAAACATCACATTTCATTTTTATTCTTTACCTCCTAACCCTTCCATCCCATTTCTCTGGGGTGGGGTGTCCGTATATAACAGTCCCTCATCTCAGTTGAGAGGTCGTATGAGGGCCAAGAGCCTCTTCATTCATTGGGGATCTATGAAGCAGTATCATCAGTGAAAAGTGTCTCGTTGCCTGGGAGAGAGAACTACTAAACAAACAAATCAATAAGCATACAATAGATAAAAAAAACTAAAAAATAGAAAAAATATAACTAATATATAAAAAATAAATAAAAATTAAAATTAAAAATAAGAAGTCTATGTCCAAGTTCCCTTTGGTGTGTTAGTTGTAGTATTGATACCTTCTACTATATAGCTAAAATCCTACTATAAGGGAATAGATGACATATGTGTCCTTCTGAGTCTGGGTTAATTCACTCAGGATGAGCTTTTCTAGTTCCATCCATTTGGCTGCAAATAGCATAATTTCATTGTTCCTGATAGCTGAGTAATATTCCATTGTGTAGATGTACCATAGTTTTTTAACCCATTCTTCGGCTGAGGGACATCTGGGTTGTTTCCAGTTTCTAGCTATTACAAATAAGGCTGCTATAAACATAGATGAGGAAACTTCCTTATGATTCCATGAAGAGGCATTTGGGTATATACCCAGAAGTGGTATGGCTGGGTCCTGAGGCAGAGCTATTCCAAGTTTTCTAAGATATCGCCAGACTGACCTCCATAGTGGTTGCACCAGCCTGCACTCCCACCAGCAATGGAGTAGGGTACCCCTTTCTCCACACCCTTGCCAGCATGTGCTGTCATTTGAGTTTTTAATCCTAGCCATTCTGACAGGTGTGAGATGGAATCTCAGAGTCATCTTGAGTTGCATTTATCTGATGATTAAGGATGTTGAGCATTTCTTCAAGTGTCTCTCAGCCATTAGGGATTCCTCCTATGTGAATTCTCTATTTAGCTCTGTCCCCCATTTTTTGATTGGATTATTTGGTTTCTTGGCATTTAATTTCTTGAGTTCTTTGTAGATTTTGAATATTAGCCCTCTGTCAGATGTGGGGTTGGTGAAGATTTTCTCCCAGTCGGTAGGCTGCAATTTTGTTCGAATGACAGTGTCCTTTCCCTTACAAAAGTTTTCAGTTTCATGAGGTCCCATTTATTGATTGTTGATCTCAAGTCCTGAGCTGTTGGTTTTCTGTTCAGGAAGTTGCCGCCTGTTCCAATTAGTACGAGGGTTTCTCCAACTTTATCTTCTAGTAGATTTTGTGTGACAGGCCTTATGTTAAGGTCTTTGATCCACTTGGACTTGTTTTGTACAAGGTGATAAGTATGGGTCTAGCTTCATTCTTTTACAAATGGACATCCAGTTGGACCAGCACCATTTGTTGAAGATGCTGTCCTTCTTCCATTGTGCTGTTTCGGCATCTTTGTCAAAGATTAGGTGGCCATAAGTGTGTGGGTCTATTTCTGGATCTTCAATTTAATTCCATTGATCTACTGGTCTGTTTCTATACCAATACCATGCTGTTTTTACAACTATTGCTCTGTAGTACAGCTTGAAATCTGGGATGGTAATACCTCCAGATGTTTTTTTTTATTGTACAGGATTGATTTAGCTATTCTGGGCTTTTTGTTGTTCCATATGAAATTGAGAGTAGCTCTTTCCAAGTCTATAAAAAATTGTGTTGGTATTTTGATGGGAATTGCATTGAATCTATATATTGCTTTCGGTAGGATGGCCATTTTTATTATGTTGATTCTATCTATCCATGAGCATGGGAGATCTTTCCATCTTCTAAAGGCCTCTTCCATTTCTTTCTTCAAGGGCTTGAAGTTATTGTTGTACAGGTCCTTTACTTGCTTGGTTAGAGTTACCCCCAGGTATTTTATGTTGTTTGTGGCTATTGTGAAGGGGGTTGTTTCCCTTATTTCTTTCTCAGACCTTTTGTTTGTTGTATAAAGAAGGGCTTCTGATTTTTTTTGAATTAATTTTGTATCCAGCCACTTTGCTGAAGGTGTTTATCAGCTGTAAGAGTTCTCTGGTGGAATTTTTAGGGTCGCTTATATATACTATCATATCATCTGCAAATAGGGATAATTTGACTTCTTCATTTCCGATGTTTATCCCCTTGATATCCTTTAGTTGTCTTATTGCCCTAGCAAGAACTTCAAGTACTATATTGAAGAGATATGGTGAAAGTGGACATCCTTGTCTTGTCCCTGAGTTTAGAGAAATGCTTCAAGTTTCTCACCATTTATTTTGATGTTGGCCACTGGCCTGCTGTATATTGCCTTTATTATTTCTAGGTATGGCCCTTGTATGCCCGTTCTCTCCAGAACTTTTAGCATGAAGGGGTGTTGAATTTTGTCAAATGCTTTTTCTGCATCTAGCGAGATTATCATTTGTTTTTTTTCTTTCATCTTGTTTATATGGTGAATGACGTTAATAGATTTTCGTATGTTGAACCATCCCTGCATCCTTGGGATGAAGCCTATGTGATCATGGTGTATGATACTTTTGATGTGTTCTTGAATTCGGTTTGCTAGTATTTTATTAAGTATTTTTCATCTATGTTCATGAGGGAGATTGGTCTGAAGTTCTCTTTCTTTGTTGGGTCTTTGTGTGGTTTAGGAATCAGGGTGATTGTTGCCTCGTAGAATGAGTTTGGCAATGTTCTTTCAGATTCTATTTGGTGAAAGAGTTTGAAAAGTATTGGTGTTAACTCCTCTTTGAAGGTCTGGTAGAATTCCGTTCTAAAGCCATCTGGCCCTGGGCTTTTTTTGGTTGGGAGATTTTTAATGACTGTTTCTATTTCCTTAGGGGTTATAGGGCTGTTTAATCTGTTTATCTGATCTTGATTTAGCTTCGGTAGGTGGAATCTATCAAGAAAATTGTCCATTTCACTTAGGTTTTCAAATTTTGTGGAGTATAAATTTTTAAAGTAGGATCCAAATATTCTCTGGATTTCTTCAATGTCTGTTGTTACTTCTCCCTTTTCATTTCTGATTTTGTTGGTTTGTGTTTTCTCCCTCTGTCTTTTAGTTAATTTGGCTAAGGGTCTGTCTATTTTGTTGATTTTCTCTAAGAACCAACTCTTGGTTTCATTGATTCTTTGTATAGTTCTTTTTGTTTCTAAGTTGTTGATTTCAGCCCTAAGTTTGATGATCTCCTGCCTTCTGCTCCTCTTGGGAGTGTTTGCTTCTTTTTCTTCCAATTCACCCAGTTTAGCTGTTAATTCGCTAATATGAGCTGTCACAATTTTCTTTTTGAAGGCACTTAATGCTATGAACTTTCCTCGTAGCAAAGCTTTCATTGTGTCCCATAGGTTTGGGTATGTTGTGTCTTCATTTTCGTTGGGTTTTAAGAAGTCTTTGGTTTCCTTCTTTATTTCTTCCCTGACCCAGTGGTCCTCTAGTAAAGAGTTGTTCAATTTCCATGTGAGTGTAGACTTTCTGTTGATTCTTTTGCTATTGAAGTCCAGCTTTATTCCATGGTGGTCTGATAAGATACAAGAGGTTATTTCAATTTTATTGTATCTGTTGAGGCTATCTTTGTGTGCAACTATATGGTCAATTTTGGAGAAGGTTCCATGAGGTGCTGAGAAGAAGGTGTATTCTTTTTTGTATGGGTGAAACGTTCTGTAGGTATCTGTTAGGTCCATTTGGTTCATGATCTCTGTTAGACTCATTATTTCTCTGTTTGGCTTCTGTCTTGATGATCTGTCCATAGTTGTGAGTGGGGTGTTGAAGTCTCCCACTATTAAAGTGTTTGGGTCGATATGCGATTTAAGTTTTAGAAGCCTTTCTTTTATAAATGTAGGTGCCTTTGTATTTGGGGCATAGGTGTTCAATATTGATATGACCTCTTGGTGTATATTTCCTTTAATGAGTATGTAATGCCTTTCTCTGTCTTTTTTTATTAACTTCAATTGGAGTCTATTTTGTTTGATATTAGGGTGGCTACTCCAGCTTGTTTCCTGGGTCCATTTGCTTGGAAGAACTTTTCCCAGCCCTTTACTCTGAGGTAGTGTTTATCTTCAATTGTGAGATGTGTTTCTTGTATACAGCAAAAAGATGGGTCTTGTTTTCGGATCCAGTCTGTAAGTCTGTGTCTTTTTATTGGCGAGTTGTGTCCATTGATGTTGATGGATATTAGTGACCAGGGGTTGTTATTTTCCATTATTTTGGTATAGCTGGCTGTCTTGTGTTTCTCTTTTGTTTAGTTGCTGTGGAGGTTTCTATTTCCTCTGTTTTCTTGGGTGTAGTTATCCTCTCTGTGTTGGAATTTTCCTTCTAGTATCTTCTGTAGGGCTGTGTTTGTGAGGAGATATTGTTTGAATTTGATTTTGTCATGGAATATCTTGTTTTCTCCTTCTATGTTGATAGAGAGTTTTGCTGGGTATAGTAGTCTGGCTGGGCACCTCTGTTCTCTCAGGGCTTGTAGGACATCCGTCCAGGCCCTTCTAGCTTTTAAAGTTACTGAGGAGAAGTCAGGTGTAATTCTGATAGGTCTGCCATTGTATGTGACTTGGCCTTTTTCTCTTACAGCTTTTAATATCCTTTCTTTGTTCTCTACATTTGGAGTTTCTATTATTATGTGGCGAGAGGAGTTTCTTTTCTTATCTATTCTGTTTGGTGTTCTGTAAGCCTCTTGGATTTTTACTGGCATCTCTTTCTTTAGGTTTGGGAAGTTTTCTTCTATGATTTTGTTGAAGATATTTCCTGGACCATGGAGTCGGGAGTCTTCTCTTTCCTCTATGCCTATAATTCTTAGGTTCTGTCTTTTCATTAAGTCCTTGATTTCTTGGATGTTGTGGGTGAGAGATTTTTTAGCCTTCTCATTTTCTTTGGATGTTGTACTGATTTCTTCCATCGAATCTTCCATGCCTGAGATCCTGTCTTCCATCTCTTGCATACTATTTTTCATACTCACATCCGTAGTTCCTGTTCTCTTCTCTTGATTCTCTATTTCCTCTTTTAACTCTGACTGTGTTTTCTTTATTGTTTCCATTTCTATTTTCATGTCTTGAATGGTAGTGTTCGTTTTGTACATTTCCTTCTCCAGTTTGTTTGTTTTTGTCTGGAAATCTTTCATTGCTTTATCCTTTTCCTGTTCAAGCTGGGTCACCTTGGCTTGGAGCTATTTAATGATGTTATTCGTTGTTTTAACTTGTAGAATTGTGGCTTCTTTGAATTCCTTCATAGTTTTAAGTTCTTCTTGAAGGGACTTTATCACTTTCCATAATGTAGAATTGTCATCATTTTCATGTGTTTCAGTTGTGGTGAGGTGGTTCGGGATGGACGGAATAGCATTGCTTTCTTTTGTTGGAGACATTTCGCTCTGTTTTTTTTTTTTTTTTTGTCTCTGCCCTCTGGCCATGAGGGATTTTTTTTTTGTTGTTGTTGTTGTCTTCTGGACTTGGGTCCAAAGGGGGCACTGTGGTGTAGGAGTTGCCTTACTCTACCCCTATCAGGAGAGTCATTCATTAATTAAGGAGCTAATTAATTCAGGTGGCGGAGCTGTGCACAAGTAAGCTCTGATTCCCTGCAGGAAGGGCCCTTACTAGTACAAAAGTTCAATATAGGACAGTTTCAAATATCTCACAGTTTGCCTGGGGTTGGTTCCTGTAGGGGGTAAATCTGCAGTTCAGCTCCAATAGCCTTGCCGCTCCCCAGGCTTGGAAGCTGGCCTGTGATCTGGGATCTGAAGGCACTTTTCAGTGGAGCTACTTCACCTCCAAAGGTCGCAACCTTTCCCAGATAATTGGATCTTCTGTGGGAGACCTGGGAGTGCCCAGCAGGGTGTGGATTATCTCTGTGTGGTTTCTGAATCTGCTGGCTGGGTATTAGGTTGGAATTTACAGGGTATTTCTCCTTTTGGGGGGATGGGTTATCCCTATTCCTGGGTCCAGAGGCTTCCTAGCATGACCGAGAGTTGGAAGGGGCATCCTGCCCAGGCATCTTCCGTGGTCCCTGTGTAGCTGGGTGAGATTTAGAAGGGGTCGTGCCCTTTGTTCAGGGTCCTACAACACTTGCTGCCTTGTGACTGTTGACCCTGAAATCAAAATACGTCCGCGCCAGCCGCTGCCATCTTGGATCCCCCGTATGTTTCAATCTTTATGGTTTTGAACAAACAGTTCCTTACATTGTTCACTAAGTCTCTATTTTATGAATTCATGGACTGATCTTTAATGATTTCTTGTCATTTTCTGTTTTGATGTTTGGATATGTATTTTTGGGTCTTGAGGTATATTGTTAATTTATTTATTTGAGATTTTTCTAATGTGCTATTGAATTCACTAGTAAACTTCCCTATTAGAAATGGATAAGCTACATCACAACAGTATGTTAAGATGTGTCCTAACTGTCTTTTTTTTTCCTAGGAAAAATTTAATTCCCTCACTGGTTTCTTCAGTGATATACAGAAGAATGTACTGTTCAACCACCATGTTATAATATAGTCTGTATAGTTTTTCTTGATATTAAATTATTTTTTAAAAAACTTTTTATTTATTTATTGTTTCATGTTACATCTCCATCATAGTGTCCTCTTTCGACCCTTCCCAGTCCCTCCCTCCCACCCTCTACCCCTAACCCTTCCATCCCACTCCTCTGGAGTAGTTGTTTAAATGAAAAATGAGCTTGTAAGCTACAAAGGCTTCCCTTGGTTCCTTTTTATTTGATAAGACTTAATTTGTGGCCTTGAATATTGTAGATTGGAGATTTAGGTTTCATTCAGTTTCTATTTATAATGGCTTTTTATCCTTCATAACCTTTACTTGACTCATGTTCTTTTTTGTGTTTTTTTCTCTTTAAATTCTCTTACTGCCCCACAATCTCACTATATTTATTCCAGCTCATCTCTGCACCCATTTTTCTATGTGAGTATTTGTTGTACTGTCTCCCATTGTATAGAAATGTCTTCAAAATCAATGACACCAGCATTAAAGACATTCTTGGAATCATAAAAAGATCTGAAAGAGAGCATAGCCTGCAATTTATGTTACTTAAAGAAAGTTGAAAAATTGAGCTATGCTAAAACAAATAAATTGCAATGTTCCTTACAATATAAGTAGAATTTTAGGCATTTATAAATGTAGATGGTGATATGATTAATCATCTCAATGAATTTGATTATGTGGCTAATGGTAAGTAGGTTGCCAAAAGAAGACTACTTAAATAGTCCAAAGAATGGAATAACATATGGTATTCCTCAGGTGAATGTCTGTAAATTAAATCTGTTCTGAGATTTAGTCTGATCTACATGAACAGGAGATTGGTAAAGACCCCAGGTAGGAAGAGTCAAGCTATCCTGTGCTGCTGCTGCCACTCCAATGGTTGGAGTTGCTCTAATTCCCACGTGCAATTGGCAGAAAGCATTCTTTCGTCAACTTTTCTCTAACAGTGTGTCTTCAGGTGAAACTCCTGGACCCAGAATCAGGAATGATTCCCACTCATGGTAGAGCAGAAGAGTGGATAAAGAATGCAGTTAGGATGTTTTTTCTCAATAAAAGCACTACAACTTTGAGAATTCAAAGAAAAATGAGTGAAGACAGTTGTTTGAGAAATATGGAATTGAATAGTCATGATAGTTGTGGCCATTTTTCTCTAAAATTAACTCATACAGGCGGCTTTAGTAAAGTATTCTGACATTTCTATTTTCCTAGTTGCACAGAAATTCTAATACTTAAGAGTGTCTCTCTCTGATTCTAATAACTTTATTCACATTACTGTTCCACGAAGTTTCATAAATGAGTTTTCAATTGTCTTATTTATTATCCTACCTCTTCTCTAAAATTTGAATGTTCCAATGATATTTATACATTTCCTGTTAAGTAAACAACAGAAATTTGACAAACTGCTTTTGAGATTTTGATACTTATAAAGCTCAATTATTTCTTAAAAATTATTTCTTTTATTGTTTAAGATTGTAATATACTTGCATTATTTCCACTTACCTTTCTACATACCCACCTTGACATCTTTGTAGTTTAGGCCTCTTTTTAAAAATTAATTATTACACTGTGATGGAGATGTAACCTGAAGTAATAAATAAATATTAAAAAATAAAAATAAAAAAATGAAAAGATATTAATTATTGTTACATACATACTTGTATATTCCTTAAGAAGAGACCCATTGCACCCGAGAATAGACTCAAAACATAAAAAAATATGAAACTTTGAAAGGATAGACCATCCAAGATAATTAAATAACTAGGCCATCTCAATATGGATAAGATCACTGTGGTCTTAAGAGTAATTCTTCTGAATGTGTTGGAACCTCAGATAATTGAAATTATTGTTAACTTTATGTATATTAGAATAAAACCATTGAATTGGTTTGTAAAGAATGCCAAGGTGTGAGCTCCTTCAGACAATTTCAAGAGTACAAGTCATCATTATCTAGAACTCCAGGGTAAACCTAACAATCCAAATGATGAGCTCTTCTTTATGCCATAAATATTTCTTTCTCCATGTTATTTTTAAATGTTCATCTGTATTTCAGAAACAGGAATACAAGTCTTCATACAGGTCATTGACCTTCATGTATTTGAGTCAGTGACAACTAAATCTATTATCTTTAAACACCTAATAATCATTGTTGAACTATGTTCATATAAAATAATACAGAGAAAGAACTGTGAATTTGTTATGTGATAATAAATATAGTCCTGGAATTTAATTTCTTGAGTTCTTTGTAAATTTTGTATATTAGCCCTATGTCAGATGTGAGGTTGGTGAAGATTTTTTTTCCCAATTTGTAGGCTGCCATTTTGTTCGAGTGACAGTGTCCTTTGCCTTACAGAAGCTTTCCAGTTTGATGATGTCCCATTTATTGATTGTTGGTCTTAGATCCTTAGCATTGGTGTTCTCTTCAGGAAGTTTTCACCTGTGCCAATGAGTTTGAAGGTTTTCCCCACTTTCTCTTCTAGTAGAATTAGTGTGTCCAGATTTATACCTACTATGGAGGTCTGTTTGGAGATATCTTAGAAATCTTGGAATAGCTCTACCTCAAGACCCAGACATACCACTTCTGGGTATACAACCAAATGATTCCTCACAGAATCACAAGAAAGTTTCCTCATTTATGCTCATAGCAGCCTTATTTGTAATAGCTAGAAACTGGAAACAACCCAGATGTACCTCAACCTAAGAATGGATTAAAAAAACTGTGGAACATCTACCCAATGGAATACTACTCAGCTATCAGAAACAATGAAATCATGCAATTTGCAGCCAAATGGATGGAACTAGAGAAGCTCATCCTGAATAAGCTAACCCAGACCCAAAAAGATGCACATGGCATCTATTCATTTATGGTTGGATTTTAGCCATCTAGTACAGGATAACTGTACTAAAATGAATGCACCAAAGGGAATATGAACATAGACTTTTTTTTCCTGCCAATAAGACACTTTGCCCTAGTGGTGCTGCCTTGTAGGACTCCAATGTATAAGGCAGCTCTTGGCCCTCATATGACTGCTGAAATGGGGTGGGGGACTGTTATGTAGGGACATTCCCCTCCAGAGGAGTGTGATGGAAGGGATAGGGGGTAGAACGTGGAAGGGCAGGACTGGGAGGAGTGGAAACAGGACAATTCAATGGAAATATAACCTGAAGTAATAAATAAATATTAAAAAATAAAATAAAATAAATAAATACGTCCTGACTCCAGAACAATGGAAGATACAATGTTATATCTCTCATTAAAGGAAGGTTTTTGTATCCTCAACATTTTCCTTATGTGTGCCTTTTGCCTTACAGAAGCTTTTCAGTTTAATGAGGTCCCATTTATTGATTGTTGGTCTTAGGCCCTAGCTGTTGGTGTTCTGTTCTGGAACTTGTCAGCTGTGCTGATGAGTTCGAGGGTTTTCCCCACTTTCTCCTCTAATAGATTTAGTGTTCCCGGCCTTATGTTAAGGTTTTTGATCCACTTGGACTTAAGTTTTGTACAAGGTGATAAGTATGTGTCTAATTTTATTCTTTTACATGAAGCAAGGGAGTATGGTTCTTTTCTAATATGCTCTGCTTGTAAAAGAATTTTTTAAAATGCACCAAGACTCTGCCATAGGCAAAATCTTGCCAAATGTTGATCAGGGAAGGGTTGGAAAGCAGTAAGTAGTGGTAATACAATTGTGCTTCATGAGAAGTAACTTTAGAAATTCTGTGAACAAAGAATGACTCTAGACTGTACAGCAGTATCAGAGATGGGCAGAGATGTGTCTAATGGGTCAACCAGAGGCTCTACTGTGAGCTTGCACTAAAGGTGGGTTATGAGCAATTTTTGCAGAGAACAAACTGCAGTAGGAAGAGAGAAATGCAGTTTGAGAATGGATGGTCATCTGCTGTTGTGACCCTACCAAGTTAGATGTGACATTGACGATCTTTATTCTTGTATTAGATTATGTATAACAAAGATTGTAGACATATTTCAATTCAATCTTAATAGGTTATTCTATGAATAACTGTTATGTCTTTTTTAAATATAAAATATAATGATGGCTATAAAATGTAAGAATTGGCCATTTTGAGGAACTCTTATGCAATGAAAAAGGAAAAAAAGGTATTAATTAATGTTTTCATATTAGCCAATATATAATCATTTTAATATTATATCCCCTTAAATATATTATTTTAGATATCCCTCATTGAAACTAGAAATCAAGATGAAAAAAGAAGAATTCCAGCAATCAACAAGTTTTGAAAGTTTAAAGGAATATTAGGGCAGTTAGGAACAATGGGAAATTAATGGCCTGACAGTGAGCAGAATCTAAACTATGGTGTTTCCTGAACTGTACTGTAGTGCTGTACAGTGGTTGATGTGAAGGGTCCTTTTTAAAGAAGTTCGGCACTTACAAATTTGTGGATTCTTTTTTTTTTTTTGTTTTGTTTTTTGTTTTTCGAGACAGGGTTTCTCTGTGTAGCCCTGTCTGTCCTGGATTCACTTTGTAGACCAGGTTGGCCTTGATCTCCCAGAGATCCGCCTGCCTCTGCCTCCCAAGTGCTGGGATTAAAGGCGTGCGCCACCACCGCCCGGCTTGTGTATTCTTTTTTAAGAGAAGTCACTGATGACCTGAGGCAACACAAAGAGAGTAAATAAGAAAACTCATGAGCAAAAAGACAAAACAAGAATGTATTTATTGCAAATAGAGACACATTCTCGGGATGCCCCCGTTATACTGAAGGCTCATCTCCTTTACCCTTCTTGTTGTTCTCTGACCCTGAATAGATAAAATACAATCATCAAGAGGACAGTACCTATATATACCTAAACCAGACTTTCTATTGAATAATCTGTGTCTGGTGTAGTTCAGGCTTTCCTCTTTTGGGAAAGCCAGCATGGGTAAGGTATCTACAAATTGCTATGCACTTTTGAAGCATGTTCGTGGATGTATTCAGACAGGATGACATCACAGTCAAATAGTTCATGAAGAGAAACCTTGTCGCGGCCATCCTCCCTGTAACATTCAGAACGGGGTCACACTCTCACACAGCATCAGGCTTGGCACTAGGAGCACCAGGTGTGGCTGCTAAACAGAAACAGGAGGCAATAAGTGATGATTCGTTTATCTGAATTTTCAAGACTCATTATCTTGGGGTGGAGGAGTGGCAATGTGTCCTTACCGATGTATGAATTAGTCCAGTTAAGCCGATGTGGTGAAGACAGGTTCTCTATGGTGAAAATTTAGATGAATAATTATATTTACTTTGCTATGCAGTTGAGAGAAGTAAGCAAATTCCTTCATTTTTTTATTGTTCCCCGTGTGCTTGTGAACATTACAGACACCTGGAACTTAGGTTAATTCTGAGCACTCTCCACAGATGGTTTCACGTCTTGAGAGTTTATTGTGATTTTTCCACTCCCAGATGCTGCAAGGCTTTATAATAGTTTAGCTAAGCACCTCATACTTGCATTTTGAACACTGGTATGACAAGAACAGCACAGTTCTTCGCTTTGCTTTATCTTTATGCCTGACATGGGGGAGAAATGACTGTTGATTACTAACACACAGAATAAAGAGAATCTGTCATCAAAATGATCCCATAGACTGGATTTTCTACCTAAAGATAAAAATCCCATGTATTTGTCATTTTATCACAAGCTTTGGGCTATATTTCTTTAAAATTGAGCTTAACAATAACCCTGTGAGTTGATTGTCCCTTTGTAACTGTCCTCAAATTGTCCTGATGAAAGAGAAGGTGTGCATGGGCAAACGGTTTCCTCTAAGTCCTGTTATTACTCAGTGGGGGACACAAAATGCCCACACAGTGGACAAGACACCCCACCTTGCCACATCTTACACACCTGGGGCATTCCCTGTGTACCTGAATAAAACATCACTTTCACAGCCCCAATGCTCAGAGTAAGCAGAATACTTTGCCATTATTTGTAAAGAACAAAATTTACCTGGAATTGCAGATAATAGAAGAGCCAGGAAACTTGATTTTATCTGCTTCCCTTACTCTGTAAAACACTCATCTTTAAGATTTTTGACAATGCTCAGTGTCGGTTCTATCTTCAATTCAATGTTTTAGCAGATGGATAGGGACTGACTAGTAACATGTCAATAATTTATTCCTTCAATGGGATAAAAGCATATTTAGATGCCAAATTAAAAGTTACTACTTATATTTAATGATACAACCATTAAAAATTCTGAAATTAAAACAAAAACATGTTTCTGAGTAAACTAAATGATATGAGACGTCACCTAAATGACATTGGAAGACTCTGGCATGGAACTAAAGTAATGCTAAGGGTTTATGCCTGGAAAATTTCCTATACTAAAATACTCAAAAAAGTATTCTAAAATTCATAGACTATAAAATGTAAGCAAGAAAACTTTAGTAGCAATATCAAGTTAATATGAGACAATTTATATTATGAAATTTAATTTTTTATAAATTTGGTACTTCTAAGAATTGGTTACATGTAATATATATTTATATGGATGAATTACCATATTTATTATATTTTACATTCTAAGATAAGATAAAGTACAACTTTCTTCATATTCTTCTTCAATAAATTAATTTTATCAATGTTATGAATTTTTCTTGCCAATATTACCTACAAAGGAGATTCTTCAGAAAACATCTTTTCTGTTTGAAACAGTTTTGTCCTACACCATACTCATGAAAGCATATGACACAAATATGTTCCCATTGTACACTTAGACTTCATAACAGAAAGATCCCTCAGGGCTTTTCAAGAGAAAAAATAATATATGAAATCCAGGAAATAAAAGCCAAGAATTTCTTCTTTCTTCTGTCTGTACTTGTAGAGATATAATACTTTAATTCCTTTTTAATGATGCATTTATTTTGTTTTTAAATATACGCTAGTGTTTTCTTGCATGTATGCTTCTGTGAGGCTGTCAGGTCCCCTGAAACTGGAGTTATAAACAGCTTTAGGCTGCTATGTGGGAGCTGAGAATTGATTTCAGGTCCTCCAGAAGAGCAGTCTTTTGTTTTTAATGTTTATTTATTACTTCCTGTTACATCTTCATCATAGTGCCCTCTTTCCACCCCTCTGGGTTCCAACCCTCCCACCACTCTCTCCTCCTTCTCCCACCCATCCCACTCCTCCGATGTGGAGTGCCCCTACATATCAGCCTTTCTCAGTTCAACAGTCATATGAGAGCTAAGAGTTTCCTCTTGCACTGGGGGCCTACATGGTAGCACTCCTAGGGCAAATTGAACCATTAACAGGAACAAAGTCTATGTTCTTGATCTTTTGGGTGAGTTGGTTGTAGGATAGTTATTCTGTACTCTATGGCTAAAATCCTTCTGAGTTTGGGTTAGTTCACTCAGGATGAGCTTCTCTAGCTCCATCCATTTGGCTGAAAATTGCATGATTTCCTTGTTTCTGATATCTGAGTAGTATTCCATTGTATAAATGTACCACAATTTTTTTCAATCCATTCATCAGTTGAGGGAAATCTGGATTGTTCAGTTTCTAGCTATTAAAAATAAGGCTGCTATGAACATAGATGAGGATATGTCCTTGTGGTTTGGTGAGGAATCATTTGGGTGAATACCCAGAAGTAGTATGGATGAGTCTTGAGGTAGGGCTATTCCAAGTTTTCTAAGATGTCACCAGACTGAGTTCCATAGTGATTGTATGAGTTTGCACTCCCACCAGCAATGGAGGAGTGTTCCCCTTTCTCCACAGCCTCACCAGCATATGTTGTCATTTGAGTTTTTCATCTTAGCCATTCTGACAGGTGTGAGATGGAATCTCAGAGTCATCTTGAGTTGCATTTCCCTGATGATTAAAGATGTTGAGCATTTCTTCAAATGTCTCATTGCCATTATAGATTCCTCCTTTGTGAATTCTCGGTTTAGCTCTGTTTCCCATTTTTTGATTGGGTTATTTGGTTTCCTTGTATTTTATTTCTTGAGTCTTTATTAATGGAAGACCAGTCTTAACCTGAATCTCTGAGTCAATATTCCAGCCCCAATACCTGTTCTATGTAACAAAATTTCAATTGTTTGATTTTACCAATAAAGGTTCAGGAACCAGGTGCTGTGGTGAAAGCCAGCTAGCTCAAGAGAGGCAGAGAAAGCACCAAGCTGACCTTCCTCATTAGCCAAAGTCCCAAAAGGTATGCATGTTCCTTCCCAACACAATCTGAAAAAGCCTTCAAACTGAATGTCCCTCCATTTTACTTCCTGTGTATCTCTCCATCCATCCTCCTGTCTTCCTCTTACTCTCTGAGGTTTTTCCTTTTGTTCACATGTGGGCAACTAGTTGGTTGCTCCATCTCTTGACCTATAGTTGAATTTAATAATGTTTACAATATTCAAGCAGAAAGCTCTTGGATTAATGGTGTGTACTAGGGTCTATCCATACTACAACTAGAAACAGGCTTTTCCAATAAACAGCAAAATTTCAGGGTTCACAGTTTGATCAGAAAATCTGCAAAAGATACATTAATTCTTATATTCTCAATAAGATATAGTTTTGAATTTTAGCACTGTGGCCTTTCTGAAAGTGTGTGTGTGTGTGTGTGTGTGTGTGTGTGTGTGTGTGTGTGAGAGAGAGTGTGTGTGCAATAATTATATATTGTCATAAAAATACCTATTATTGATTCTTTCATTAGAATTGGACTTAAAACATATCAGAAATTTGTTCATGCACCAGAAACAATAGTATCACCATTCCCTGAATGACTATACCTTGCTATGCTTACTGCTGTAATTAATACCTGGGCTATAGTACCATTGTTTACAATTCTGCACAAGCCAACTCCATAGTGACTTCCAGACTCTGAAAGTCAATCAACACAGTGCATGCTTCCACCTCAACCCTAGCCTAAATTTTATGACTGTCTTTAGCACTGAGCCCCACCAGTTTGGTCAGGTATACATTCCTCAATAGATGCAGCAGCATTCACAGTGCATGTGGCCTCAGGAACCTGCCTTTCAAAGAAGTCCTAAGGGAGTAACTCACTCTGATACCTGGGATTTTATTGAGTAAACATATGGTTCTTACTGGTGCATTCATATTCCTGTATGTATTCTCTTACAAATTATTTAACAGCTGTCTTTACTATCCTTCCTGATGCCTCACCAAATGAGTGAGGTGTGAAGAAGTTGGATTTATGTAATGGAAGCTTTATAGAGGTCTACTGTTTTATAGACCTATGATTACCTGCCCCAAGATACCAAAAATTTACTTCCTGATTCTGTATGTACATAGACATTAATCACATCCTAACAATGGTGTTATACAGCATGGACAAACTTTAACCATATATCAGTTTTTTCTTTCAAAGCACAGGGTTTTGAAGAGTAACATGAATGTCATCATTACTTCTTTTCCAAGTCTATAATCTGTAGCAGCTCTATGAACTCTTTAGGTTGCTTCACCTGGGATTCTGACATATGATTAGAAAGAGTTGGCATCTGGCTAAGGGTCAGCAATGAGCAGAGCACATTCAGAGCTGCCAAATTTACTGACCCTCCAGAGGTCTTCCAGTTTTTGACATTCTCTTGTTTGGTCCCATGCCCTGGAGTTGTATATCGTTAACAGTGTTTTAAGAAAGAGCCCTGGTCTGGGAGAGAGATGGTCAAGAGATTATCATGATAAAAATATAATATATAGATTTTAGATAGATAATACATGATAGATATGATATATGATAGATAGATATGATGGGATAGAAAAATGATACAGATAGATAGTATATTGATAAATGATAGATAGATGGATGGGTAGATAGAGAGATAGATAGATAGATATGATTGAAGAAAAGAGAGGTACAAATTATCTCTAGATTATTGAAAATGGAGGTATAAATTATCTCCAAGTGTATTTTATGTAAATGGTGAAAAGAGAGGAGAAAATTACCCTAACCTAATATTAAGGAGGAAAAACCTACAAACAATCACAAATAACTTCTATATCCCAAAATTTACAGGTCAGACTAGGATGCTGTTAATATCACTTAACTAATTTGGATTTTCTTGTCACCATTCCCAGGCATTTCTGAAGTATCTGTATACACATCCATAAAGAAAGAAAATGAAGATGCCTACCTCAAGAAACTTAGAATTTATCTAGGAAAGACAAAATTATGAAAACGTAAGCATAAATAATACTCTAAGGTGTGAAAAGGGTTATTTGCTCTAGAAAAAATATAGTACTGGAAGATTTTTTCTTTTACTTTAAACTGTACTAATTGTATTTTCCTTGGAACAATTTATTGAAATTAGCTATTATTAGTCTTTATTAAATAATTATTATTTAGTCAAGTTGGAGAAGCTTCTCAATGCAAGTTGTTCAGATCTTACTGTAGAAGTCACTCTAATTAGACTCCCTTGTGTCCCTAAGGGTGATGAGGCTTCAACTAGAAACATGTTTGTAAAGATATGTTACCATTTCTACATTTGTACTTATAATTTCTTAATATGTTCCTTTAACCCATAGTAGTATAGAAGCAATCATTAAACATCTACCCCAACCCAACATGGTCAGATGGTTTTAGTGTGGAATTCCAAAAGACATTCAAAGAACAGTTAATACCGATACTCCTCAAATCATTCCACAAAATAGAAACAGAAAGAACATTGCCCAATTGATTTTACAAGGCACAGTTACCTTAACACCAAACTATTTAAAGATCCCTGAAAGAAAAAGAATTACAAACCAATTGTCCTTATGAACATAGATGCAGAAATACTAAATAAAATGCTATCAAACTGAAGCAAAGAACTCATTAAAATTATCATTTACCACGATCAAGTAGGCTTCATCCCAGAGATGAAAGAATGACCAAAATATGTAAATTGATAAATGTAATCCACCATATAACAAAGTTAAAGGAAAAAATGCATGATCATCTCAATAGATACAGAAAAGGCTTTTGACAAAATTTAACATCTCTTATATTGCAACCATCCTGGAGAAATTAGGAATACAAGGAACATGCCTCGACATAATAAAGGCAGTTTGTAGAAAGTCTATAGACAGCATCAGCTCAAATGAAGAGAAACTCAAAGTAATTCCACTAAAATCAGGAACAAGAGAAGCTTGTCCACTCTCTCCATACCTTATTCAATGTAGCTGCTTGAAATTTTAGTTACAAAAATAAGACAATAGAAAGAGATCATGGGGAAACAAATTGGAAAGAAATAAGTCAAAGTACCTTATTTGCCAATATGATAGCACACATAAGTGATCTCCAAACAACCAGGGTACCCCTACACTTGATAAAAACTTTCAGTAAAGTGTCTAGATATAAAAGTAGCTAAAAAGTCAGTAGCCCTCCAATATACAATTGACAGATGATTTGAGAAGGAAATCAGCGAAACAACACCTTCCACAATAGCCTCAATTAATAAAAAGCATTTTGGAGTAACTGAAACTGCAATTTAATTATCAATTGTATTTATCAGTAATTATAAACTATAAGATTAGGCCAGTGGAGCAGCTACCAGGATGGAGGGAGGCTGGCAGGCCTGACCCACCTTAACTGATAGCCTGACTTGTCCTGAGAAAAAAACCCCAGACCAAGGGTGACCTTTACCACCTGCAACCTAAACTCTGTTAACTAGTATCTTCATTAATAACTATAAGTTATTATATTATGCCAGTGGAGTAGCCAGAGACTAGCTAGGAGATCGGAAGGCCTAACTTGCCTTAGAAGCCTGTATGCCTGGAGCAACAGCCTGATGGTGCAGTCGGGTGGCAAAGGTGGTGGGGTAGCTGCAAGATACTTATTAATAACAATAAACTTTTATATTTGACCAGCAGAATTACAGGCGGCTTGGAAGAACAACCAGTGGGGTTTGGCAGAACGCTGATGAGCCTGGATTGCTTTGACTGGTGGCCTATAGGTTGCCGTGGCCCTTTCCCCAATAATTAAATATACTAAGAACTTTTAATGTTTCAACACTTAGCCCTTAGCTGGGCAGCCTCTCAACTAGTTAACCTAAATTAACCCAGACCACTTAATCCCAAACAGCCATGGAGACTGTTGTTACCTTCCAGAGCTCTCAAATATATCTGTTTGCTTCTGTGTCTCTGGTGGAGACAGAGATTCCTCTGTGTAAAACACAGGGTTCCTGTTTCTGTCTCAGGAAGTCCCACCTTCCTATATTCTTTCTGCCCAGCTATTTGGCCATCAGCAACTTTTATTGACCAAAACAGAGAATGCCTCAGAAGATCTGGTGGTAACCAGATCTCAGCATTGAAATCAGCCCTTTAGAACCAAAGTATTAGACCTTCCTCCAACAAGTAACTCTAACCAAACAAGTGAAAAACTTGTATGATTAAAATCTTCAAGTCTCTGAAGAAAAAAAAAATTGTAGAAGATATCAGAAGATGGAAAAACTCACATGTCCATGAATTGGTAGGATTAATATAGTGAAATTGGCCATCCTACCAAAAGAAGTCTATAGATTGAATGTAATCCTCATCAAAATATCAGTACATTTTTTCACAGATCTTAGGAGGACAATTTTCAGCTTTATGGAAACACACACATGATCAATGGACTGGAGTTGAGAACCCAGGCATAAATTCACATACCTATAGACATATATGTTTGATAAACCATAAAACACACAATGGAAAAAGGACAGCATCTTCAACAAATGGTGCTGGTCAAAGTGGATGGATACATATAGGAGAATCCAAATAGATCCATAGTCATCAGCCTGCACAAAGTTTAACTCCAGGTGGACCAAAGACCTCAACAAAAAACAGATACTTTGAACCTGATAGAAAAGAAAGTGGGGAATAGCCTTGCATTAATTGACACAGGAGAAGAGTTTTTAAACAGGAAACCATTAGTTCAGGCATTAAGATCAACTATTAATAAGTGGGACTTTATGAAACCGAGAAGCTTCTGTATGGCAATGAAGACTGTCATTTGGACAAAGTGCACCCTACAGGATGGGAAAAATATTTTTAAAACTCCATATCTGAAAGAGGACTATTATCAAAAATATAGAAATAACTCAAAATCTAGACATAAGGTCAACAAATAATTCAATTTAAAATGGGGTACAATCCAAACAGAAAATTCTCATTAGTGGAATCTCAAATGGCTGAAAATCGTTTAAATAACTGTTCAACATCCTTAGCCATCAGGAAAATGCAAGTCAAAATGACTTTGAGATTATATCTTACATCTGTCAGAATGGCTAAGATCAAAAGCAAAACTGACAGATCATGGTGAAGAAATAGGGTAAAGGGAACACTCATTCATTGTTGGTGGAAGTGCAAACTTCTACAACTCCTATAGAAATGAGTGTGGCAGTTAACAGAAAGATGTGAATCAATCTACCATAAGATCCAGCTATACCACAAGTCTTAGCTAGGATATGTGTTTCTGTGAAGAGATACCATGACCATGGCAACACTTATAAAGGAAAATATTTAATTGGAGCTGAATTAAAATGGAGGTTTAGTCCATTTTCATCATGGTCAGAAGCATATCGGCATGAAGGCAGCCAAAGTGATAAAGGGTAGCTGAGAGTTCTACATTTGGATCCACGAGCATCAGGAAATGACAGTGAACCACTGGGCCTGGCTTCAGCTTATGAAACCTAAAGCCAACTGCCCAGTGGCATACTTTCTTCAACAAGGCCACATCTACTCCAAGAACGCCACACCTCTTAATAGTGTTGCTTCCCTGTGGGCCCATTATTATTTAAACCACCACACCATTCTTGGATATATATATACAAAGGCTGCTTCATTCTACCAAAAAGGCAATTGCTCAACCATGTTCACTGATGGTCATAATGGTCAGAAATTGCCAACAACCTAGAAGACTCTCAACAGAAGACTGTATAAAGAAAACATAGTTTATTTATACAATGGAGTATTACACAGCTGTTAAAATGACATTATTATTTGTTTTGTTTTGTTTTTTCAAGATAAGGTTTTTCTGTGTAGATCTAGCTGTCCTGGAAATCACTGTATAGACAATGCTGTCACTGAACTAATAGAACTCTCTGCCTCTGCCTTCCAACTGCTGGGATTAAAGAAATGTACCACCACTGCCTTTCCACAAGTCTCTAGTTCAGTTCCCATCAACCACATATTGACTGACATCCATCTATAATGGATCTGATGCCCTCTTCTGGCTTGCAGGTATATATGTAAATAAATATCTCATATAAACAAAATATACAAATAAATATTTTTTTAATAATTTATTTTTTATTTCTTCAAGTTACATCTCAATCACAAATAAATATTTTTAAATGACACCATGTAATTTGCACACACTCTTTTTTTCAACATTTATTTTTTTTCTTCAAGTTATATCTCAAACACAGTCTCCTCCCTCCTCCCCATTCTAGTCCCACATTCCTCCTCTCTTCCTCCTCTCCCTCCTATCCATTTTTTTATTTAAGGTGTATCTTCTCCCCCTTTTAGTCCAATAAAAGGCTCTTTTTCTTATAACAATAAATACAATACAAAACAATAAGAACAATTAGGCAACAAATATGAAAATTGTAAGATATAACATATATTCCCAATGTCCAGTCCATACATATTTGACAACTGATAATAATATTCTATTGTCTATCTATCTCAATGAGTTTAAATTTCTATACCTCACTTAATTTCCACCCTAACTTGAATTACCAACTTAAAAACATCTTCTTAGAATATCTTTTAATTGATAACAACCTAAAATTTAATTGTGAGACTATAACTCTCTAGTTCACCAACATCAGAGACCTAAGAAGGATAAATATATCTGAATAAACAAGAATTGCAGAAATAGGTTTCCTACATCCCAAGTCAGCAGGAAGCAATTTTAAGAGCAACATCCCATCCCCAGAAGGTGGGATAGGTGATTTTTTTTTGGTCATTTGATGGGTTATAGATGTTTGTTGTTATTTAGGGGGATTGGTTACAAGTTGTTAAATGGTCTTGTTAAACAGGGTTGAGGAGGTTAGACACAGGGATTTTTCTCTTTTTCTTTTCTCTATCATTTCTCTTCCATGTAGGTGGGAAAAGAATTGAAAAGAAAAAAGGAGATATAGACATGATGTAGGAATGATAAATAAAAAGGGGTAGAATATTGAATCTGCTCTTATATTTTTGTATCTTGATACAAAATTAAGATTATATTTGGCTACATTGATATAGATAATTTTATAATGATACAAAATTAAGGTTAACTCTTTTTAAGGTGTTGTACCTATGTAATTCTTAAAAATGCAATGTAAAGTTTGGCCTTTTGATATCAATTGTCACAAACTGTATAGGATAATTAAGAAATGCAAACTAAAAGTAATTAAAACTTATCAATAGTTAGGTACTAGTGAAGTATATTACAAATGTTTTATAAGTTAATTGCTTATTCAAATATATGGAGATAGATAGATGGTCTTTGAAAACCTCAAGAGATCTGTAGAATATGGGATTTAAAGATGTTTTCTTAACTTAATATTTTTGATATTGAGACATGTCAGTTTCTGACAGCACCTCCATTTTATTCCAACTAGATTATGAGTATCAAAGAATCTCCATTTGGAGATGGCTGCATTAGTGGCAAGCTTGTCACCGGGCAAGAGAAAGCCCTTGTTCCAATTGTATACAGAATGCTAACTGAAAAGGAGAAAACTTGGAAGGAGGTAAGTTGACAGCCCACCTCTGCCAAGGCATGTAGGGACATCCTTCATAATTCCTACTTTACAATTAATGTCTGTCAGAAATACTGGGCCAAAAGACAGAAAATAGATGCTCTAATGCTATAGAGAGAAATTAGGTACTGTCCAGGCAACCAGTTGCACATACTATCTTTCCACAGGTCTTGAATACATGAAGGAAATCATGCCTGGCCCTGGAAACCTAGCCACCTACCCAGAGCTCATGAAATGACATATCTTCAAGGATAATTCACTACCACCACTTTAATAAACCAGCACAATCCCTAAACACATTCTAAATATTTGCCCTTGAAGACACATCTAAGTGTACTCTTCATCTTTAATCACGGAAAGGTTTCTATGCAACAGAATGAGATCACTACAGGAAACTAAAAAAGGCAAAATGCAGAGTTGTGGAATCAAGTCTCAGTGGATTTATCTACAGAAAAATTCCTAACCATAAGATTCAGAGGCCGTTGTAAAAGAAGTGTAACACTTCAAAGAGCCAGAGGATAGGGAGTTTGCTTAGAGACTGGGTCTTTTAGTAATATCAGATGCTATATCCATTAATTTCTACCAACAGGACTGCCTTATGTGAGATGAACAAGAACAAGAGTTGACATGCCAAAGGGATGAAGAAAAACCCAGGAGGCCTCAACTATTCACAAAGATCTACAATAGATATATAGATATACATAGATACATATATATGTATATATAGATAGTGTGTGTGATGAACAAGAACAAGAGTTGACATGCCAAAGGGATGAAGAAAAACTCAGAAGGCCTCAACTATTCACAAAGATCTACAATAGATATATAGATATACATATATACATATATATGTATATATAGATAGTGTGTGTGTATTTATAAACACTTATATGCATATAATGTGAATGCACATATATATGTGTGTAAAGTATTGATATATATATATATATATATATATATATATATACATCTATCAACAACAAATGGAAAAAGCCATAAATTTGTAAAAGAGCAATGAATGCTACATGAAAGGTTTTAGAGGGAAGAAAGAGAAAAGACAGTGATGTAATTATCTTATAATCTCAAAAATAAATGAAAGATATCAGGGAAAATGGGAGTTTAAAACATATCTGCCATTTTTCTTCTCTATTTCTCCCTCTACTATCCACTGAATGATGACTGTGGCAATGATTTTCACACAGAAGAGGTTGCTTACTGAGCATTTTTGAAAACTCTAGGAAAAAGAATTCTGCTACTGAGATTTTCTTTTCAAGAGATTAGACAGAAAAACTGCAGACAGCAATCATTCAGGATGAACACAGTTTTAGAAATAGATGTTTAAAGTCATGCATTGTTTATTAGTCTTTTCATGATAATAACATATGAAGGGACAATGCAATCAGTGATGACATCTAAAAACACTGGGTTTGTTGTTTCCATTGATGTGTCAAAATACCTGAGAAAAGGAACCCAACATTACTTCCATCCAAGAAGCTTTATCCAGCAGAAAATGGAAACAGATGCAGAGGCCCACAGAAAAACATTAGGTGAAAATCAGGGAGTCTTGAGGAAGAATCAGGGGAAGATTTGAGGGAGCTGGAGAGATCATGGACTCCACAAGGAAACCCCCATAGCCAACTAACTAGTACAAAAGAGGGTTCACAGAGACTGAACCAAAAACCAAAGAACATTCATAGGCGGGTCCTAGGCACACTATGAAGCAGATGGGCTGTTTGGTACTCAAGAGGATCCCCTAACAATTGGAACAGGGATTATCTCTGACTTGGACAATATTGCCTCTCTCTAGATCATATTTTCCTAGAGAATTCCTTTGTCTTGTCTCAGTGGAAGGGGAGGCAATTAGTCCTGTTGTGATTCAATATCCCAAATCAAATTGGTACCAGGTTGGAGGGAGCAGAATGATGGGGAAGTGGACAGGAAGGTGGGACTGGGAGGAGAGAGAGGAATGGTTATCAGAATGTAAAATAAACAAATTAATTTTTAAAAAAGAAAAAGGGTTTATTTTAACTCATAATTTCCAAAGGATTAGTCAATTATCACTTAGGCCTATGGCAGCACAGTATGTCATGTTAATAGCAAGTGTGGTTAGAGGTAGAACACCTCTATACTAATATTTATTTTTAAAAAAACTTAAAGGACTTAACATCAAATGATTCTATTAACATGTTTAACCATTTTTCCATTCTTATTTGGACCCCAAACAGGTTTACTACGTCCCAAATCAGCAGGAAGTCATTTTAAGAGAGTGACATCCCATGTCCAGAAGGTGGGGTGGGTGATTTTCCCCCCTCTGGTCATTTGATGGCTTATAGATACTTCTTGTTATTTAGGGGGAGAGATTACAAGCTGTTAAATGGTCTTGTTAAATAGGTTTTGGAGGTCAAACCAGATATTTCTCTTTTTCTTTTCTGTATCCTTCTTTCTCTCCTAAGCAGAGATGAAAAGACTTGAGAAAAATGGGATATAGACATAATATAGGAATGATAAAGAAAAAAGGACAGGTTATTGAATATGTTCTTATAACTTTGTATATTGATATAAAATTAAGATTATATTTGGCTAAATCAGTATTGATCTTTGTATATTGATACAAAATTAAGACTGTATTAGGCTACATAGGTATTGATCTTTGTATATTGATACAAAATTAAGATTATATTTGGCCACATTGGTATTGATCTTTGTATATTGATACAAAATTAAGGTTAACTCTTTTTAAGGTAGTGTACCTAGGTAACACTTAAAAATGAAATGTGAAGTTTTGGCCTGTTGTTAGCAACTGTCATAAACTGTTTAGGATAATTAAGAAATGCAAACTAATAGTCATTCAAGCATGTCATTTTGTTAGGTACTAGGGCAGTCTATCACAGTTATTTTCTAAGTTAATCAGAAATCAAGTTTCTAAGAGGCAAGCAACATCTGCTTATCAAAATATAAGGAGATAGATAGGTGGTCTTCAAAAACCTCAAGAGATCTGCAGAATGTGGCATTCAAAGATGTTTTCTTAACTTAAGATTTTTTGATATTGAGACATGTCAGTTCCTGACAGAACCCTTATTCTACTTCAAGTAGAAGAGGAGCATCAAATAATCCAATTGGAGATGGATGAATTAGTGGCAAGCCTGTCACTTGGCAAAAAAAATCCCTTGCTTCAACTGTAGACAGAATGCTGTCCAAAAAAGGACAAAATTTGGAAGCAGGTAAGTCGATAGCCTAGCTCTGTCAATACTGGGTAGGCAAGTCCTTCATAATTCCTGCTTTATAATCAATGTCTGTCAGAGAAACAGGGCCAAATGGCTAAAGATCGATGCTGTAATGTATGGAGAGAAACTGGGAACTGTCCTGGCATCCACTGGTATGTCATTTTTTTAGTTTTGGAAGCTGCTGTCCCTGCACTTTCTGTATAATCAGATATATTTATCCCTCTCAGGTCTCTGATGTGGTTGAGGACTAGATAGATAGAGTCTCATAGTTAAATTTTTAGTTGTTTAGGAATTAAGAGGATGTTCTGGATCCAAGAAGATGTTTTTAAAATTGTGATGCAAGTTAAGACGGAAGCTGAGTTGGATATAGAACTTTAAACTCAGTTGGATAGTAGAATGTTAAAGTCAGTTGCCAAATACGTATGGACTGGACATTGGGAATGTATGCTAAGCTTTATGATTCTCATAATTGTGGCCTAATTATTTCTGTTGTTTTGTATTGTATTTGTTGTTATAAGAGAAAGAACCATTTGTTGGACTGAAAGGGGAACCTGTTGGGGGATAAAAGATATAACTTAAACTTAAAAAAAGGAAGTGGATGGGGGGTTAAGGGAAAGAGGGTGGGAGGGTGAGACTAGATGGGGGGAGTAGGGAGGGGATTGCAATTGAGATGTAACTTGAAGAAATAAAAAAAAAAAACCCAACCAATCAAACAAACTTAAAAGTGACTATTTTCAAATCACCACATCTCAGTATCTTTATCTGTTTCTTGTGATTTTTGTGGGCTTTTTTCCTTCTATTTGTTTGCTTTATTCTATTCCTATGTGTTTATTTTTCTTTGATATTATAACATTTTATTGTATTATCATTGCTTAAAAGCTTCTTTGTTTTCTAATGAGAGACAGTTGTTTTCTAATGAGAGACAGAAAAGGGGTGGATCCAGGTGGGAGGAGAAGTGTGAAGGAACTGAGAAGAGCAGAGAAAGAGAAAACTTTAATAAGGATATACTGTGTGAAAAAAACTATTTTCCATGAAAAAATAATAACTATTTTCATAGCTGGGGAGATGGTCGACTGGCTAAGAGTACTTACTACTCTTGATCTATGGTCAATATCAGAATCCACATAGTAGCTCCAAACATTCATACCTCCAACTCCAGGGCATCTGTTTCCTTATTTGACAACTTTCTGTGTACATAAATGTAGGCAAAATATTTATACATATAGTATAGCTCTTGAAAAGAAAATAAATAAAAATGACTATTGAATGAGGATTCCTGACATTAAAGATTAGCTCTATTTACTGGAGGTTAGGATATGCCTATCTTATAGAAAAAAGGTGACAAATTTGTAGATATGTTGTCTTCCTTTTTTGATCAGTTTCTTTTTTGTTGTTGTTTTGTTTTTGTCTTTTAAATATTTATTTATTTATTACTTCAGGTTACATCTCCATCGCAGTGTCCTCTTTCCACCCCTCCCGTCCCACCGTCCCACCCTCTACCCCCTATGCCTTCCATCACACTCCTCTGGAGTGGGGTGTCCCTACATAACAGTCCCCTGCCCCAGTTCAGCAGTCATATGAGGGCCAAGAGCCTCCTCATACACTGGGGGCCTATAAGGCAGCACCAATAGGGCAAAGTGTCTCATTGACAGGAAGAAAGTCTATGTTCATGTTCCCTTTGGTGTATTGGTTGTAGTATAATTATCCTGTACTATATGGCAAAAATCCAATTATAAGTGAATAGATGCCATGTGCATACTTCTGAGTCTGGGTTAGCTCACTCAGGATGAGCTTCTCTAGTTCCATCCATTTGGCTGCAAATTGTATGATTTCATTGTTTCTGATAGCTGAGTAGTATTCCATTGTGTAGATGTACCACAGTTTTTTAATCCATTCTTTGATTGAGGGACATCTGGGTTGTTTCCAGTTTCTAGCTATTACAAATAAGGCTGCTATAAGCATAGATGAGGAAACTTCCTTGTGATTTGGTGAGGAATCATTTGGATGTATACCCAGAAGTGGTATGGCTGGGTCCCGAGGCAGAGCTATTCCAAGTTTTCTAAGATATCGCCAGACTGACCTCCATAGTGGTTGCACAAGCCTGCACTCCCACCGGCAGTGGAGGAGGGTTCCCCTTTCTCCACACCCTCACCAGCATGTGCTGTCATTTGAGCTTTTGATCTTCGCCATTCTGGTCAGTTTCACCTCTGGGAAAAAAGTAGTCATACAATTTTTTCCTTATTGTGTTTAGACTGATTTATTCTTCATTTAGCAGATCTACCACTTTAAACTATTGCAGTAATTTGCATATTTCACAACACTCTCTCCACAAGTTTAGATAAAACTCCTATCAGCCAGATATTTTGAACTTATTGTTTGATCTGTGTAGTGCCCATCATGTTCAATTTCCTGCATTATTAGATCAACTCATTTCTATTGTTCTCTTCTTTCCCTTTTGATGCCGTGGCATTACAGGATTCCTAACATAGCAGGAACATTTCTTCAAAAGTTACTTTATAATGAAATTAATAGAAGAAACTTCACATATCCTCATTGGAGAGGGGGATGGTTGTTATGTTATTCTGAAATATCCTTTCTCAGTACTCTTTGCTATATCTTTGTAATGTTTAGGACTGTCATAAATCTTCTCTGAACACTTCCATTTAAGTCATATGTCATTTTTAAGCAGAGGCCTTTCTCCACCACATAAGAATCATTAACTGGTAGTTTAAATTTAATTTTTATATAAAAATTGAAAATTTTCTTGAGTTCTTTGTAAATTATGGATATTAGTTAGCCCTCTGTCAGATATGGGGTTGGTGAAGATTTTTTTTTTCCAATATGTAGGCTGCTGTTTTGTTCAAATGACAGTGTCTTTTGCCTTACAGAAGCTTTTCAGTTTCATGAGGTCCCATTTATTTGATTGTAGGTCTTAGATACTGAGCTGTTGGTGTTTTGTTCAGGATGTTGTCACCTGTGCCAATGAGTCTGAGGGTTTTCCCCACTTTCTCTTCTAATAGATTTAGTGTATCTGGCCTTATGTTAAGGTCTTTGATCCACTTGGACTTAACTTTTGTACAAGGTGATAACTATGGATCGAATTTCATTCTTTTACAAGTGGACATCCATTTGGACCAGCACCATTTGTTGAAGATGCTGTCCTTTTTCCATTGTACAGTTTTGGCTTCTTTGTCAAAAAATAAGTGACCATAGGTGTGTGGGTTCATTTCTGGGTCTTCATTTCGATTCCATTGATCCACTGGTCTTTTTCTATACTGGTACCATGCTGTTTTCTACTATGTAGTAGGAATTTTTCATGACTTCTGATGTGGAGAGTGGTCTAGTTTTGATTTTCTCTGGAGCTCTAGTAATTCAATGGATGAAGAACTACTTTTTTTTCTTTTATAAGTACTTTTTTTTTTCAAGTTACATCTCAGTCGCAAACCCTTCCCTGAAGAACTACTTTTAATGCAATGAAAGTGTCATGAAAGCAAGTGAGAGGTGAAAAATATTGGATAGGAAAAGATGGAATAAAAATTTATTTTAAGGGCATAAAACTTTAGGTAGTTTTAGGTGTTTGAGCAATTTGGTATCCTAACAGCATGGTATCTGTTGTATTTAGGGTCTCTATTGCTTTGGCAAAACACGATGATTAAAAGCAAAGTGAGGAAATGATTTATTGAAGGTTACCGTTTACAGTTCATTGTGAAGGAAAGTCATGGTAAGAACTCATGTCACAAACCTTGAGATAGACTTGAAGCAGAAGGCATGGAGGGACATTGCTTACTGGCTTCTTCAGCATGCCTTTGTAGAGAATCTCACCACATGCCCCCAAATGGCATCAACAATCATTAATTAAGAAAATGCTCTAAAGACTTGCCTATAATCCAGTATTACAGAAATGTTTTCTGTCTATATTCTTCCAAGATTATTCTGGCTTGTGTCAAATTAGCATCAAATCTAACCAGAGCAGTGTCTTTCATGCCTTGTCTTTTTACTCCTCTCTTCCCTTTAGTCTTTCCTTTCTTTGCTCATTGGTGCATAATTTTTATTTCCTTCATTTCATTCAGTCTTTGCGTTTTCCATCTATCAGGATGCTGTCTGGACTGTCCTTCACTGACAGGAAATCCTTGCAAATCCCTGACACTATTGGAAATAAATTGCTGCAACTGTTTACTTTAAAGAAATCTGACAATGATATGAGCCCACATCCTAAGATGCTTAAGAAGCATTTGAAAAGCTGAGCCCTCATCAACCAAAGCACAACTCTCTCAAACTGAAAAAAAATCAAATATTGAATATATTAACTTTATTTTGGGCATTATTAGGATTAGTGTCCTGCTCAGGAATGTCTGATTGAATGACTCTAAGGGGATTGTTCCCAGACAAAAGTACACATTGGATTCAATAGAAAGAAAAGCGTCTCATTCCTCAGGTGATGAGTGCTAATGAATTTGGTTGCTGAGCTACTCTATATCCACAGGAACCAAAGAAAAAGAAAATTGGTAAAGACCCCAATGAGAAGTCAGCAGTGATCCTATGCCATTGCCAGTAGTGTTCTCTACTGCTCCTGATGCAGAAAACACCTATGCCAGCTTATTAGAAAGAGCAGTTTGACCGCCTTTCTTCAGTGTAGAAAAAGTTAATTAAATTACTTACCTATATTTATATTATAGTTAATCAGTCGCTGGTGTTAATTCTTAACCTGCTATTATAAATAATCACATAGGCATCTAATGGATTTTAACAAGCTTTAGCCTGGTTTAAAAAGCAATCTTAGCTCATCTAAGTTAGCTTGTTCTACTCCCCAAATAAAACCCCAATATATACATACTTCCCCTTGGTTTGTTATTCTCTATGTTATGCTGATGTCCCAGGCTATATGGAATGATCTTCTTCCATCTACTGCATCGTGTCTTCCTCCTTCCTCTCCTGGGCTTCTTCCCTTCAGTCTACCTCTCTGCTCCAAAAGCATCTTAACCCTGCCTACCTCTCTCTTTGCCCAGTCACAGGTCTCAACATTTATTCAACCAATCAGAAACAATGGTTAACAAGCAAGGTAACACAGATTTACTTGGTATACTAATGGGCTGGCACAGCAAACAGGCCTCTGGAAGTAGATTAATTAACATTTAGAAGACATAGCAAATCACTGCATCACTCTAGTATGGTGGATTTATCATAAAGGAATCCACATGACAAGGAATACAAAGGATGATGCAGATATGATGCAGATGTAAGACCTGTGAAGTGAATAGGAAAATCCATCAAGGCTTGAGTCATCCACCCAGTAAATGTCTTGGAAAAACACCAATGTGCTCCATGAGAGAGTTACTTGCCACTGAGATGGAATTACACTTATATCTTGTCTGAAATAGCTCTTTCATAGCACCATTTAAGTTGGAATTAAGGAAGTTTCCTATTTTTCTAACCCTTCATCCATTCTTCATATCAAAAGTGTATATGTGGAAAAGCAAGAAAGAAAGCGAAATTGTTGGAACTGACCATCTTGGACTTTAATGATATCCTACTTGTGCCACAAGAATACTATGGCCATGTATTAAATATTTGGAATTTGGGATGAAGCTGACACTAAAGAAAAAGATACTTGTGAGACTCAAGGTAAAATCCACATGAACATGTCTCAGAAGATGCTGTGGCAGTATGGCGATATCTTAGAAAACTTGGAATAGCTTTGCCTCAGTACCCAGCCATACCACTTTTGGGTATACACCCGAAAGATTCCTCACCGAATCATAAGGAAATTTCCTCACCTATGTTGATAGCAGCCTTATTTGTAATAGCTAGAAACTGGGAATAACCCAGATGTCCCTCAATCGAAGAATGGATTAAAAAACTGTGGTACAGCTACACAATGGAATATTACTCAGCTATAAGAAACAATGAAATTATGCAATTTGCAGCCAAATGGATGGAACTAGAGAAGCTCATCCTGAGTGAGCTAGCCCAGACTCAGAAGGATACACATGGCATCTATTCACTTATAGGAGGATTTTAGCTATATAATGCAGGATATCTATACTACAAACAACGCACCAAAGGGAACCTGGACATAGACTTTTTTTGTTTGTTTGTTTGTTTTTTAGTTTTCTCTCCCTGGCAATGAGACACTTATCACTGGTGTTACTGCCTTGTAGGCCTCCAGTGTATGAGGAGGCTCTTGGCCCTCATATAACTGATGAACTGGTGCAGGGGACTGTTAGGTAGGGACACTCCACTCCAGAGGAGTGGGATGGAAGGGTTAGGAGGTAGAGGGTGAGAGGGCAGGGCTGGAAAGGGGGGAAAGAGGACAATATGATGGAGATGTAACCTGAAGCAACAAATAAATAAATTTATTTGTTAAAAAAAGATTCTGTGGAAATGAAACTCAGGGATGCATGGATAAAAACTCATGCTGCATAATATTTTCTACCTCCATCCATTTACCTGAAAATCTCATGACTTCATTTTCCCTTACATATGAATGTATGTGTATATATACCATGTTCACATTATTCACTCGCCAGTTGAAGAACAATTACAGTTTATATTTCTTAGCAGTATGAAAATAATTTCAAATAACATTGCTGAGGGAGCATTTGAAGAATAGGATGAAGACTTTTGGGGGTTTATGCTAAGGAGTGGCATAGCAAAGTCATTGTGTGGATCTCTTTTTAGCTTTTTCAAGTTTGTGTGTGTGAGAGTGTGTGTGTGTGTGTGTGTGTGTGTGTGTGTGTGTGTGTGT
>CAJQZJ010013043.1:444207-457795 GCA_907164525.1 Lophiomys imhausi
TATATATATATATATATATATATATATATATATATATATAAAATAGTAGAATAAATGAAGAAAGAACTTTGAGCTGTCTCTTAATTCATTACAAAACTGAGATTCTCTGAGCTGACTTACTCATTTGCATGATTCCTGACTGATGTTTTTTTTACCTATGGAGGTGTCCTATTGGAAATTAGGCTCCTGATGTTTTTTTCATCTGAGTTGCAGTGCAGTGCAATCACTAGCACACAGGATCCCTCTGGAAAAAAATACGGACATAAAGGAGGTACTTACAAATTTAACAAACATGTTTGATGATAAGTCATGGAATAGATAGAATAAGAAAAGGGGAACAAATGGAGAACTCATGAATCAAAATCAGCACAAATGTGTCCTCAGTGTAAATGTACAGATATATCTTACGGGATGTCCTTCATGACACTCAAGCCTTATCCCTTTTCCCCTTCTTGATCCTGACTAATCTTGACCACATACCATATAGTTATCAGGAAGAGAGAATTTGTCTCTCCAGCCCTCCTAAAGTCTAAGAATTACCTATAGGTATGCCCTGGGAATGTTTAAACAAAATTTCCAAACACTTAAGGGTTTCTGAAAATCCGTGACTTTTTTATTCCTATCTTGAGTCTATTCCAGTTGGATTAAGTTCTGTTTCATTCACTGTGCACTTCTTTATTAAAAATCATTGTGCTTCAATGAAGCTGCCGGTGATGCTGCATCCTGCAAGCAAGATCAAGCAATCAGAGCTCTACTGTGACTCTACCTTTCTGAATTCTTTGACACAACTTTAAAGTTAAGTGTTTTACTTGTAACTAAGCCATTTGTTGTGAATTATTAAGAAAGAAATCATGATTGACCCATCCTCCTTGTCCTGCTTTACAGAAGTCGATGCCTTATTTGATACATGAAGGTATTTTACTGAAATTTAACTTATGTTGATTTCTTTTCTTTTTGACTGAGGCACCGTTTATTTTACCAGATCATAATTACACAGTTGCTCAAGAATGAAAATAAGGAACACTCAATGAGAAACAACCTTCTTCGCATCCAGCACCTCAAGGCCATCTCCCCTGGCAACATCTTTCCAAAAGGACATGTCAACATTCCCTTAGGCAAACAAAGTGCAAACATACAGACCTTTCATATGGGAGCAAAGGCCCATCCTGGGGTCAAACATGCCTATTCCACTGCTCACAGCTCATGGCTCCCCACAAATCTCAAGGCCTTTCTTTTCTTTTCCTTTCCTTTTATTTATTTTTCTTTCTTTTTTTCCTTTATTTTTTATTTCTTCAAGTTACATCTCAATCGCAGTCCCCTCCCTATTCCCCCTCCAGTCCCACCCTCTCACCCTCAACCCCCCATCCTCCTCCCTTTTTAAGATTTCTATTAAACTATAATGCACTACTAGTACTCATACAGACATTTATTGTTGAAAGATGCCTGAAGCCACTGAGGTACTTATGAATATCTTGCATGTTTCTATGGCGAGGTCATTGTTGTGCTCAGACAGTATGATGGTATCATCAAAAAGATCTTCAGTGAACATTTCACTAAAGCCATGTCCACTGTCATTTGTGGGTGCAGAGGCCACATTCTCTCACATGAGGACATTTGACACCAACAGTATCTGCCATGTCCCTGATACAGAGAAACGACTGTGCTGAGATGCATTCATCTGAGGATAGCCACGCTTCCTCTGCCACATGTCTTCCATTGTATCATTTGCCTCCTTGTTTCTGTGGTAGCAAATAACTGTATTTCACAGTGATAAATTAATTACATGTGCATATTTGCATAGATACATAGTTTTACAGAATGAAACTTTTCTACATAAGTCTTTGAAATTTTGAGTGGACTTCTAAAATGAGGTTTATTTATTTATTTATTTTTATTATTTTATTTTTTCAAGTTACATCTTAATCAAAGTCCCCTCCCTTCTCCCTTCCCAGTCTGATCCTCCCTCCCTCTTCCCTATCTCAGTCCTCTCCTTCTCCTTGGATGAAGGACAGACTCCTCCACATACCAACCCCTCTTAGTCATATGATGACTAGAAGCTTCTTCTTGTACTGAATCATATTATGGCAGCTCAGCTAGGGTAATGTGTTCCACTAACAGGTAATAGGGTCCCTGAATCACTTCTGGTTGGGGTTTTTTTGTAGGATAGTTGTGCTAGGCTCCTGTCTGTTTGGGTCTGTGGGTTGTAGGATGGTTGTCCCATGCTATATGGTTAATAGGACTTTTTAACTCATTGACTACAGAAAATTTAATGTTTGGGAAATTTATTCTGTTTTTTTTTTAAGTACTTAGATCCTCCAAGACATTTATTCTAATGGAATGTACAATATTTGCATTTTGTCAAGGCCAGCACACTTTATCTGTCACTTGTATCTTCATGCCTCATAGGATTACACTCATGATTACTCAGTGCCTAATGGTGAAAATATGGAGAGTAATGTCAGGAGAAAGGTAGTGTATGTTTGCTTTGATAGCTCACAACAATAAAGTCATATGTCGCTGTTTCTTGCAAAGGCTTCAAATTTATTTTCAATTAAGTTTAGCTTTATAATAACATTGTGAGTAGATTGTGATGTTGAAACATCTTCAAACTAAATTGGCGAAAGAGAAGAATGGGGTTATATGATTCTCCCAATTAGTAGTTGGAGAGATACCATCACTTGACTTTCATTTCACATTAGCATGGCCTACACACCTGGAGCTACCTTGAACATATGAATGTCAGAGAAGACATCCATGATGCTGAGACTCAGTGCTTACAGAAGTTTCTTGTTGTAAAGCACAAACTTTACCTTTGCTCAAATGAGGACACCAGCACAGAATCCCTAGTAGTCATTTTATCTACATGTCTGATCCTGCAAAACAACCATCTTTAATTTTTTTTAGCATGGTCATTGTTGGATTCTTCATTAATTTGGTGATTCATCAGATGAACAGTGACAGAACTCATAAGACATCGACAGCTACACTCCCAACAAAACTTTTAAAAAGGTACAGAAAACATTTAAAAGCATGTTTTAATATTAATTTCTTGACACTGTCCCTAAAAGAACTTCTGAAATAAATAAATACATACATAAATAGAACAATTTGCAGAATTATAAATCTCCTACAAATTTTTATAACACCAAACATGTGTCCAGTCTAACAGGCAAGGCAAAGCCTGGCAGTTTATGCCTGAAGAGCACCAAACAAATGTCATGCTTTGTTGTTTTGTGTGTGTGTGTGTGGCCTTTTGTTTTGTTTGGGTATTTATTGTATCATTGGCTCTTGTTTGTTTCTTTGGATTTTCATTTTGTGAGGGAGACACCAATACACTAGAATGTAAGAATACTAGAATAATTTATGGTCTTTCTTTATTATACTTTCAACCATGTCTGGTTTCAGTAAACATGCAAAATCCTTGATTCAGAATAACTGTAGGTAAAATGATATATGAAAAACTTCTACGGAATGTATGAGTTAAATTTCTGAGGTACTCTACTATGTATTTTCTACAATGCTGTTTCAAAACAGTTAGACAAGTCTTATTCAAAAGGCTAAATTAAAGAATTCTATTTAGTTTTAAAGACTTATCTATAAACATCTGACCTTTTTATTTAAATTTATGTTTTTGTTTTACATCCCAATCGTAGCTACCTCTTTCATCTCCTCTGGGTCCCACTCTCCCACCCCCTAAAGAATGACTTAAAAGTTTTGAAGAAAAGAAGACCCTACATGAGGATATTTACAGAGCAGTAAATTTTCTTGACTGCTTATTGAAAGCTGTATCGTCAAATAGCACAGATGATGGAGGAGGATAGTGAAAATACACAGAATTATTTCTTACTGCTTCACATTAATGAATACATCACAGAGAGACAGTTGAGAAGCAGAGCTAATACAGTATAAATCCAAGATGTAATACCCTGAAATGTAGCATAGCTTCCACATTTAAAATCTATTAGCCAAAGGATTCTTCCAAAACAGGACTACAGGACTAATGTTTTGAAGTCAAACAGTCAAGTAGGATAACTCATGTACAAGCTCAAGGAAACAACAACAACAAAGAATTATTTCTTTGTTCTTTCTAAAGTTGTGACAATTTGAAGCCATTGTCATTTGTGTTCCCAGTAAATTACCAGTTATAAATTTCTGCAATATTGATCTCTAAGCTCTCTTTTTTTCCTACTGAAAAATGCCCTGACATCTGAATATTTTTAAATATTCATCATTTCTAACCAATTAGGTAACATTGTTTTATCTCCTTTCTCTTGAGTGTGAGAGTATATGTGTTTATGCGTGTATTCATATGTGTGAAAGTGTGTATATAAGACATGGAACAACTTCGGGTGTTATTAGTTAAATACCAATATCATGTGTATTTTATATTTTTGGGGTAAAAACTCTCACCGACTGGAAAGTTGGTAAATAGATCAAACTTGCTGGTCAAGAACCACCTGCCTTATGATCCTTAGCCACTATATCTGGCTCCCACTCTCCCATTTCTTCCATTACTTCAAGTAAGATTAGAAATGCTAATTAGTTACTGCCATTTGACATAAAGGAAAAGATTTCCAGTTATGCAAACCTGTGTAAACTGTCTACTATAACCTTGTAAATATTCTTTCTAGATTTCTTTGTGTTTTTCTAAATCCGATGCTGTGGTACTTGAACAAATACAAATACCTGTTAACACAACAGAGTTGAGATGGGAGTATAGCAAAAGCAATTCAAGTAATGGTCTTGGAAAGCCAACAGGTTGTTCAGATCCACTCAGAAGAACATGAGTGAGAGATACTTACCAAAGCATCGTTGAGTAAATGACAGCTGCATACCAGAATAGTTCCACCACAGAATGTTGGCCACTGGAAAATGTTGCTACACTGGAGCCCTGGTCTCAGTTTACCTTTTTTCTCCTGTATATTCTAGCAGACTGTCCCAAGGCCACTCACAGCTGTAACAGGAAATAAATAAGTTATAAAGCCCTAGGTATTTTTCCTGTAGCCATCCTACATCAGACAACATCAAC
Source organism: Lophiomys imhausi (assembly GCA_907164525.1). Taxonomy (NCBI): domain Eukaryota; kingdom Metazoa; phylum Chordata; class Mammalia; order Rodentia; family Muridae; genus Lophiomys; species Lophiomys imhausi. The sequence continues at coordinate 449,237 of CAJQZJ010013043.1, forward strand.
AACATCATCGCTAACATCACAGTGATGTCTACAAAGCCACCTTGATAACACGCTCTGTAATGGGCATGTCAGACCAGGTGTAAATTGGTGTTCTTTATCACAGTCCTGCTTTTTTCAACTCTTGCATTTATTCTGGAACCTTTTGTACATTTGCCTGCCTTTTGAGGTGGTTAAGATATGTGTGTTACTTTTTTCTAGACATTGGACTACCACATCATACTTTATTCAATTAGTCATATGAAGAAAAAGTAATAATTTGTTACTGTAGTCTGAACCCTTATAAGGTACTTTTTTTTCATCTTAGAATGCAAACCATGGGTTCCCCCCTATAGACTGGCCTTTAATCAAATCACAGAGTTGCTGCTTGCTGACAGAACTGTTGTACCAGAATTTTGTTGGTAGATGTGTCTTGCAAGGCTTGGTCCTAGTATTAGCATGTAGTGAGTCTTCCCACTGGTGACAGGTGTGCACAAGATTACCTAGTATTTTCTGCTAGGAACTGGGAGTGAGTGAGAATCCTCTTCCCCACAGACAACATTTCTGGGACAACACAGATTTTCTAACATTTCTTATCCTCGGGCAAATGTCTCCAATAGAAGACTGAATAGTGTGTATCAGATGTCCCAGTGAACACCCTTGTGAATCATCCCTGTGTTCAGGACAGACTTGTACATAGATTACTGCCCATCACTTGTCCACTGGACAAGCTCAGCTTTGTTCACCTTCACTTCTCTGTACTTATCCATCCACAGTTACCTGTAGTCCAGAGGATTTTGACTTGAGAGTGTACCTCTGATTAGATTACACTTAGCACAACATTAGGTGTTTCACACACCTTTCTTTTGAAAGGTATCAGCAGAATATGTGCTGTATATTAAGTCATTTTTAGATAATGCACTTTCATTTTCCATAAGTGTGGTGTGTCCAGTCTACATTTTGTGTAATATAAAAAGTTGTACCTGTATATGTGTGTTTGTCCATTTTCCTCTAGGGAATTTTCATAATCTGAAATGAAATAAAATAGACAAATACCTTTGTTTTCCACTTTATCAAGTTCGCAGCTGTTATTAATTCTGCTTCCTTCATTGCGTCCCTGTAGAACACTGGTACCAGCACACTTTTAATATCTTAGTGTCATTCAGTTTATCCTAGAATGACAAAGTCTGTAATATACACATTGTCTACCATAAGCTTCAACACTGAATGTTTTGAAAGGTGATTCTAGTGGGAAAACTCATAAAACCAAGGAAACAAAAATTATATTCCCTCCTCTTTTTAGAGTTGTAACAAATTCAAACACATTGACTCTTATGTTCCCAACAAATTACCACTTCTTAATCTCAGCAACATCAGCCATTGAACTACTTTTCCTTCATAGTTTCCCTGACATTTGAAGATTTTTCATCAGTATTCATGGTTTCTAGCCATGATGCAACACTGTCTGTGTCCCTCACTTATGTGTTGGTGAATTAGTAGGTGGTAGAGAAAGAATTGTGTGGTTTTGGTTTTTATTTGTTTGGGGTTTTTGTTGTTGTTGTTGTTTGTTTGCTTTTTGGTTTCTTTGTTTTTTCAGGTTTTTTTTTTTTTTTTACATCAAGTCTTTCAGTGTCCTCAAACTTAGTGAGCAGACTGGCTTGCTGATTAACCAAGATCAATGGTCCATATGTCTTTTTTCCTTAGCAATGGGATTACAAGCCTCAGTCACCACAGTTTCCTTCCACTGTGCTCTTCCTTGTATTATATCAAGTAGGGTCTTATGATAGAAGCATGAGGAAGTTGGCCACGTTGTGGATGTAATGTAGAAGCAAAGACAGATGAATATTGTTCACTTTTCTTCTTTTCCCCCCTCTTTCTATATGAAATTATGATATAGCGGCATTATTTTTCCCTTATCTCTCCTCCCTCTAAACCTTTCCACATATCCCTGTGCTCCCTCTTTCAAATCCAGGCCTCGTTTTTCATTATTTGTTACTGTATGCATATATGTGTATATATGTTCAGTCTATATGATGTTACTTGAACATAGGTTTTCAGGGCTGACCATTTGGTATTGGATAACTAATTGGTGTCCTTTTCCCTGTGGAAGATTATTTCTCCCACACTTACCATTCTTTAGTTACCTGTAGTTCTTTGAGTAGGATTGAGGCTCATGGTCTTTCCCATCCACTTGGACATGTCTGTTGTCCCTGTGAAGCTCATGTGTAGTGAGTCATGTTGGTGAGACGTGATAGGTGTGGCTTCTGACAATAACAGGTGTCAAAATCTCTCAGCAAACTTCCTTATTCTCTGACTCTTACCATCTTTGCTCCCCACTCTGTGAAATGTTCTTTGAGCCTTGGATGTGGAAGTTGTTCTGTAGACATATTCATTGGGACTGAACTTCACAACTGCACATTTTAATTAGTTGTGGTTTTCTGTTATGGTTGCATAGAGAAGTTCCCTTGATGTGAGTGAAAGCTACAGTTAGCTGTGGGTATAAACGTAAACATTTAGAATGTAGTTAGGGATTATGAAGGCTTAGAAAAACAGTTGCAAGTTTTCATCTGAGATCCATGATTAAACTATCCCTGAGAAACTGGCCTGGTTACCAGTACTAGTCATGTTTTTCTTTTTGTTGAGCAAGTCTTCAGTCTAGTTGGAGAGTTGTTGTTAATACCAAGGCTTGAGTGTCACTACTGCATCCTTACTATTATCACTCCATGATGGTATTTGTTGTAGTTCACATGCATCATAGCTGGGATAGAGCTGTTAGTTGCTCAAAGAAGAGGACTTCAAGTTTTAATTTGAAAATGTTTTCCTGTGTATTTCTAAGTGATAATGTCTATCTTGGGCATCATTCAAGCAGAGCCTGTTAAATACATATGCTTTAGATATGTATTTATCACTATAAAATGCATAATGTAAGTCTTCTTATGAAGGGAGGGTTGCTTTGGTTCAAAGTCTATGTTCCTGATCTTTTTGGTGTGTTGGTTGTAAGATAGTTATTCTGCACTATTATCCTGTACTATATAGCTAAAATCCAATTATAAGTGAGTAGATGTCATGTGTATTTTTCTGAGTCTGGGTTAGCTCACTCAGGATGAGCTTTTCTAGTTCCATCCATTTGGCTGAGAGTTGCATGATTTCCTTTTTTCTGATAGCTGAGTAGTGTTCCATTGTATAAATGTACCACAATTTTTTTTTTTATTCATTAGTCAGATGAGGGACATCTGGGTTGTTTCCAGTTTCTAGCTATTACAAATAAGGCTGCTATGAACATAGATGAGGAGATATCCTTGTGGTTTGGTGAATAATCATTTGGGTTGATACCCAGAAGTGGTATGGCTGGGTTTTGAGGTAGAGCTATTCCAAGTTTTCTAAGATATCCCCAGACTGATTTCCATAGTGGTTGTACAAGCTTGCACTCCCACCAGCAGTGGAGGAGTGTTCCCCTTTCCACAACCTCGCCAGCATGTGCTGTCATTTGAATTTTTTATCTTATCCATTCTGACGGTGTGAGATGGAATCTCAGAGTTGTCTTGAGTTGCATTTCTCTGATGATTAATGATGTTGATCATTTCTTCAAAGGTCTCACTGATACTAGAGATTCCTCCTTTGTGAATTCTCAGTTTAGCTCTGTTTCCCTTTTTTTTTTAATTGGATTATGGTTTCTTGGTGTTTAATTTCCTGGGTTCTTCATAAATTTTGGCTATTAGCCCTCTGTCGGAAGTGGGGCTGGAAAAGATCTTTTTCCAATCTGTAGGCTGCCATTTTTTTCTAGTGACAGTGTCCTTTGCTGTACGGGAAGATTTTCAGTTTCATGAGGTCCCATTTATTGATTGTTGGTCTTAGAGCCTGAGCTGTTAGTGTTCTGCTTAGGAAGTTATCATCTGTGCCAATGAGTTTGAGGCATTTCCCCACATCCTCTTCTCTTAGATTTAGAGTGTCAGATTTTATGTTAAGGTCTTTGATCCACTTGGACTTAAGTTTTGTGCAAGATGATATGTATGGTTCTAATTTCATTCTTTTACATGTCGACATCCAGTTACACCAGCACCATTTGTTGATAATGCTGTCCTTTTTCCATTGTACAGTTTTGACTCCTTTGTCAAAAATTAAGTGACCATAGGTGTGTGGGTTCATTTCTGGGTCTTCAATTTGATTCTATTGATACACTTGTCTGTTTCTATACCAGTAACATGCTGATTTTATTATTATATCTCTGTAGTAGTATAGCTTTAAATCTGGGATGGTGATACCTCCAGATTTTTTTTGTACATGATTTATTTAGCTATTCTGGTATTTTTGTTATTCCATATGAAGTTAAGAGTTGTTTTTTCCAGGTCTATAAAGAATTGTGTTGGTATTTTGATAGGAATTGCATTGAATCTGTGTATAGCTTTGGATAGGCATGATCAACATAGTAAAATGGCCATCCTACCAAAATCTATAAGTGAGGTTCTTAAAGGGTTACACAATTTTACCTAGGACCGTCCAATAGCTGGTGAGATAGGTAATATGCCAACTCTGTGACCTTTTCATTCTATATTAGGATGCCTTACACAACTTGTGGCTCTCATGAGCATCTGGATGCCAGAGATACTAGGACTTCACAGTCTTGGCTGTGAGATTTCATGTCTGCAAATTTTCTGCTTTTAAAGCATCAACTTTACCTTTGCCCTCATACACACACAATCACAGAAGTCCTAGTCATCATTTTGTCTTCATTTATTGCTGTGCAAAACAACCATCTTTAACTTTATGAGCATTGTCACTGTTTGGCTCCTCGTTAACTTGCTGATTCACCAGCTGGACAGCAAGAGAACCATAATATATCAATAGTTCCTATTCCCAAAGGTGGAGATGGAGCTACCACCCTCATCAAAGTAGCCTGACTTTACAACAAATTATCATTTTTCACTTCATAGTCTTCAACATTTTAAATATCTTGAAGATTTCATGGCATTTCCAGATTTTTAAACACTATGCATTGCAAATGCATAGTTTTTAACCATTATATACCACTATTGTTGTCCCTTTCCCATGTATGTGTGCCTGTGTGTTGGTCTGTGGTCATTTACACATGCAAGTGTGGATAGAAGGCAGATAACAATCTCAGGTGTTACTAATGAGATACTATTTATTTCCTTAATTTTTAAAAAATGTGGAATCTTTCCCTGGCCTGAAACTTGTTAAATAAATTATTCTGAAAATCCTTCCATGCTTAATGACCCACCTTTCTCCCTAGCAAGGGAATTACAAGTCTAACCCACCACATTGTCTTTCATTGTTCCATTCATTTCCTTTCTTAAATAGGACCTCATGAAATGGATAGGCAGGAACATTTCTGTAAGGCAAAGGCAACTGTCATACAAACAAAATGGCAACCTACAGACTGGGAAAAGTTCTTTATCAACCCCACATCCAATAGAGAGTTAATATCCATAATTTATAAAGAACTCAAGAAATTATAGACCAAGAAACCAAATAATGCAATCAAAAAATGGGGAACAGAACTAAACCAAGAATTCACAAAAGTGGAATCTCTAATGGCAGAGAGATACTTGAAGAAATGCTTAACATCCTTAATCATAAGAGAAATGCAACTCAAGATGACCCGGAGATTCCATCTTACACCTGTCAGAATGACTAAGATCAAAAACTCAAAAGACAGCACTTGTTGGTGAGGCTGTAGAGAAAGGGGACCACTCCTCCATTGCTGGTGGGAGTACAAACTTGTACAACCACTATGGAAATCAATCTGGCGATATCTTAGAATACTTGAAATAGTTCTACCTCCTGACCCAGCCACACCACTTCTGGGTATGCATCCAAATCATTCCTCACCAAACCACAAGGACACCTCCTCATATATGTTCATAGCAGCTTTTTTTTGTAATAGCTAGAACCTGGACACAACCCAGATGTCTCTCAACCAAAGAATGGATAAAAACCTGTGGTACATTTACACAATGGAATACTACTCAGCCATCAGAAACAACTAAATCTTGAAATTTGCAACCAAATGGATGGAACTAGAAAAGCTCATCCTGAGTGAGCTAACTCAGACTCAGAAAGATGCACATGGCATCTATTCACTTATAATTGTATTATAGCCATGTAGTACAGTATAACTATCTTACAACCAACACACCAAAAGGGACAGGAACATAGACCTTGTTACCTGTTAGTGGGACACTTTGCCCTAATGGAGTTGCCATATATGCTCCCAGTACAAGAGGAAGCTCTTAACACTCATATGACTGTTGAACAGAGGGGGTCTGATATGTAGAGGCAACCCACTCTGGAGGAGTAGGATAAGTGGGAGGGGGAGGGGGTACTGGGAGGGGTGGAGAGAGGGGACTGTGATGGAGATGTAACTTGAAGTAACAAATAAACAACTATATATATATATATACATATATATGTATATATATATATATATATTTGCACAGTGGAAACAGAGACTGTTTCTGATTCATTTTCGTGAGTTTGCTACCCTTTCTTTCTACTGCATTGCCTCATTCAGCCTTAGTATGAGGGGAGGTGCTTAGTCTTATTGAAACTTAATATGCCATGTTTGGCTGATGTCCCTGGGAGGCCTGCCCTTTTATAAGGGAAAGAAAGGAGGAATGGATCTGGAGGAGAGGGGAGGTGGGGTGAAGGGACTTGCAGGAGAGGAGGGAGGGGATATAATATATGAGAAAAGAGTAAAAAAAAAAAAACTTAACCTTATTAGTTCTTGCAACTTGTCTTAAATGAAGGGTTCCAATGATTGAGAACCACTAAAACTTCTGTTGTGTGTTGTGGAGATTTGTTTTAGATGCAAAATTTCTCCTAAGTCTGGTGTTGAATTACTTGAAGAAGTAAAAATGTCTGGTAACATCAGATGCACAAGACATAACTATAATGAAAAAAAAATCTCATCTAGTGAGATTGGAGAACTAATTAGTGTCTCAAAAGCACTCAGAAGAGCATGACTACTGTGTAGCATGGCTGACTCAGTGAGAGCGACATCTCAGAAAAGTTCTACTGCTAGAAAATGCTGCTGCACTGGAATCCTGACATTGTTACCCCCCCATACACTGTACCAGATTGCTGCAAGGCCACTCACCACTGTAACAGGAAGGAAATAAGCTATAAAACCCTCATGGTTTTTTCCCTATGACTTTCTTGATTCAGGTAATGTTAAAAGCATCATTGCTGTTACCACAGACCTGAGAATCTGCATGTTCCTGAAATATCCAGGGCATGTCCAAGTTATTTAGAAGATCCACAAAGCCAGTTGGCCCCAAGGTCCATGGGACATGTCAGACCAAGTGTAAATTGCTGTTCTTTATCACAGCCCTGCTTATCCCAAATTTTGGATTTTTCTATAACCTCCCATACATTTCCTGTCTCTCAGAGAGGTTAAGATATGTATGTGACTTTGTTCTGAACATTGCCTACCTCATCATATCATTAGTCAATTATTCTCAGAAGTTTAGCTGACCATTCCTTTGTCTGTAACCTATGACTACTGTAAAGGGTGTGTACTCACAAACTAGGCAGAGACAGAACTCTATAAGGCAGCTGGACAGGAACATCGCACCCATTCAACAAGGTAGAAAACAATATCTTTTTATTGTCTGGAATCTCATAAGATATATGTTTTTGCTTGGATTATTATTCCAAATGTATGTTGCCTCCTATGGGGTTGGCCTTAAATGAAACAGAAAGTTGTTGGCTACAAGAACAATTTGTACCAGAGGGATTCCTTTGCTGTACTAGCCCCTGGCATTAGTATGTAACTGAGTACTTCCATTGGATTCAGGTTTTTTTTTTTTTTTTAAGCTGATTCCTTAGTGAAGTCAGTTAGCATGGAGGAAGCTCCAAAACATGATTTTTCCATACCATGGAACAAGATTATGAAGTTTCTTCTGCAGTCAATCCCAATCAGTGTGTTCTAGCATGTATACAACAGTATACTCAGTCTGAATGCTATGAGGGTTCTTAGAGACTATTGCTGTCCACTAAGTGATAGTGGGGTAACATAATCCAAACAGTGGCATTTAAGTTCATAACCTTATAGCTTTCAGAGTGGATTTTTTCCCCAAGCATGTGTGTAACATTTCACAAATAATTATTTCCTACTGCCTTCAGCTGTTAATCATCAGTTCAGTTTTCTCCTGATTCTTTACTAAACGAATAAGAAATGTACATCTTTATTTTACATGATAGCTCTGGAGGGGATCTGCAGGCTCCCTGAAGCCCTGGTATTTTCCATTTCAGAAAATTGTAAAATGGCTTCTGAATTGTTTCATCTATAAAGATGCTAAACAAAAATTTAAGGAGGGTTGAGTTACACATGAACATGTCTCGTTCTTTTATGAATTGCTTTTTCTAGATCATGGTTGGGTACAGTAGGATGGTTGTCAGGCCCTAATTGTTTTATCTATACACAGTTGCAATTATTCTTAATGAACTGCTGAATTTGCTATTACTAAGGCTCAGACACAGCTTCACCAACCTTACTTGGTATACTTAGGTCAAGTGTAGAGAGCTGCGACGTGCCGCGCCTTAAAGATGGCGCTGGTCTCC
>CAJQZJ010013043.1:457805-529643 GCA_907164525.1 Lophiomys imhausi
AGCTTTTGCGAGTTGCGTCGTTCTTGCCGGTCGAGAGGGACGCGACAGTCAAGTAGTTAACTGGCCTAGCCAGGATCTAGAAAGCAGCATGCACATTAACAGGTGTATTGAGCAAGTTTCTAGACTGGCTCTCGATTTAGCCTGTCTCCAGCAACTTTAAAGGTCTGGAGTTGGGGAGGTGATTTCCTCCCTACCAACTAGTTTCTGGGGTAACAAAATATTGTCTAACTGCTCTCATGCTCAAGAAAACACACTCAACATACTGTTGTCAGTAGATTCCCTGCTCCATATGCTCTTGCAGCATTCCTATATTCAGGAGAGGTTTATATGTACTGTATTCTCTTAAAAGGGGAGCATAGTCCACATTCAGGGCAAGTTGCACTTTATCATGTAATTCTGTTCTCTGTGTATTCAGTTCTAAGGACTTTCCTTTTAGAGTACAGCTTTGATATAGTATATACTTAGACCAGTTACAACTATGCACCCTTTTACTTTTTAAAATGTATCTAACTGAAATACAATCATATCACTTTCATCTTTTCCTATCTAAAATTATACAAAATTCCTGCTTGTGAATTTTGTATAATGTGTTTTTTAATCATAGTCACTGATCTTCCCAACACTTCCCACATCCACCCTCTCCCTTACTATCTTATTTAAGGTTTCTATTGTTGTGAAGGCAGACCATGACTACCGCATCCCTTATAAAGAAAATATATTTAATTGGGGCTGGCTCACAGTTTCAGAGGCTTTCTTCTCATCATCACAGGAAGCATGGTGGCACACAGGCAGACATGGTGTTGGAAAAGTATGACAGACATTTTCTTTTATATTACCATGCCTACACTCCTAGTTTTGTGTCTTTTTGTTGTTATTTATTATGTTGTTTTTGTTGTTGTTATTGTTGCTGCTGTTGCTGTCATTGTTGTCAAAGCTACGAAGACTAATTTGAGGTGTCCAAATATTTTTGTATGACCTTCCACAGAAGGTTGTTCAACTTCCCAGGGTTTGCCTTCTGAGAAAACCAACTCTTCATCTCCCATTAGTTACTTCTTGTCAAGAGATTCTTTGTTTTACTTCCTGGCTAGTTCTCCTGTTGAGATTTTACACTGTTCTTATGCATGTTGTCATAACTATGATGAGCTCATAACTGCAATCGCCCTGTCACATACAGAAGATATTTTTCTCATAGTCCTCCATTCCCCCAAAGCCTCACATTTCATTTTCACCTAATTTCTCTATGATCTGAGCATTGGGAGGAAGATGTGTAGTAAATAGTATTAACTTGATGCTGATTATTCTAAAGTGTCTTATTCATTTTACCTTGGTCACCTACTGAAAATAGAAGTCTTAGCTAAAGGTTAGAGATGGTCTATGTGTACAATGAGAAATCATAGGGAGTTGGTATAATATGTCCATTTAGCAGGACAATAGGTTTGTTTTTTCCTTCAGGGTTAATGAAGTCTCTAATAATAGAGTCTTAGTCCAATAATGTTAACTAGTTTGGGTTTCAGTGTATAGACTGAGATTTAATTTGAATGTGAATGTGGTTGGTAATCCAAATTGACGTACGCAGCACTATTGCACCAGAAGACATGTCTTGCCAGGCAAGACATTATTTTATCTTTTATGAATCACAGTTGGATATGATTGATGATTGCTCTTCTCCTCTGGTACCATCCATAGCACCTTCTATCATCATGAAAGCTAGACATTGCAGGTGAAGCATCTAGGTCAGTACAGCCTAATTTTTCCTCTTCTAAGAATCAATGATGCCTTCATCAACAGGTGGTATTCAAGTTAAATGATCAAATTTACTAATATACTTATCATAGTATACTTGTCATTTGTTCATCCACTTAGCAGTCCTAATCTATGAGTGTTCTTCATTTGATCATTCGGTTCTATTAATTCATTAGTTCTTGAAAATGTAATTGGATTTTGACAGGCATCACATTGTAGGTAATGAACCTACAAACTGATTTTGGTACTGCAGACATTTTCAGAACATAAAATCTGCTCATCAATTATATAGCACTTTAAGATTTGCCTTTGGTGTTTTAAATTTATCAATGTAGAATTATTTCACCTCCTTTGTTAGGCTTTCGCCTATGTATATTTTAGGCATGTTGGTGATGTTATTATGGCTTTTAGGTGGAAAAGCATTTATTTTTCAGAGATCCCATCTGTTAATTCCTGCTTGCATCTTTCTTGATTAACAGTGAGACCAAACAACGCTAACTTTTCTGTATAAACTACAAGAACAGGGTCTGTTCCAAATAAATTAATATGTACAAACAAAAGAAAGACACTGAGCAGGCTGAAGGAAAGGGACACTCAAGGGCCATCCTTGTTCTGTGAAGCCATGGATATTGAGAAAATGCTCTAGAACACATATATATCCTAACCAGATATAATTGTTTCTTACAAATTTGAGAATTAATATATAAAGTTCTTCACTCATTTTGTGTGACTCATTGGACTATTACAAAGATGTCTGTAAGTCCCTTCCAAAAATGATAGTCCTCATTTTCTTGCAATCTGGGATATCTAATCACCAAAAGAATGATTACTCATAAATTGTTAGTATTTGCTAGTCATTTTTCATTCAACATGTTGAATGAATATTTAGGGGATGGATTTGGGATTGTAAAAATTCCAGACAAAGGCATTAATTCTCATTTGTCTGGGTCAGTGTAATTTAAATATGTTAACCACCAAAGCTCTAAAAGAGATGCCCTTGAATATATTTCCTGCATGCATTTTATCAAGATTAAGGGTTTAATTGCAGTAAAAGTCGCATGGAAAAGCAAAAATATGCTAGTTGACTATATTTGTGGTTTTTATCAAAGGACAGTGTAGGAACCTTTGTCAGTCTCTCATGAAGGAGATGGTCCTTAATACTAATAGTCACTTGTTTATATTTTCTTCATTCTGGAGTGAACCATTGCCCTTTTCAACTAAATCTATTCTCTATATAATACATGGGGGGAAAATCTCAGTCTTGGTGAGGAGTGCACTTGATGGCTTCAGGAGCAATGTAAGTATTTACTTAGTACTGAGATTCCTGAGGTATCAATTATTCAATAATGTACCAAAGAGATGCTGGTATTGCCAAGGACCAAGTCTATCTAAAAGAAAAGATGACCACATTTGGTCATAGCAAAAGAAAGTATTTTATATCATAATCATCAGCAGCAGCAGCATTTTATTATTATTACTACTATTATTATTGTACAATTCTTGAATAAGCCAGCATATTTGCTTTGAGTTAATGGGCCCTATCATGTCAAGAAGATACCATTTTGCTCTGGTGCTCCTCACCCTCTGTCATTTAGAAATTTTTGTGCCCTGCTCTTCCAAGGAGTCCCTAAGAGTTGGGTTTGGTATCATATAGATATCCCATTGGTGGGTAAGCATCCAGCAAATTCTTGTTCTCTGAACTTTTATTGTTTGAGACTTTCTGTTTTCATCACCATGTACTGCACAAAGAAAATTCTCTAATAATTCCTAAGAGCTTCAGCTAACCTACAAGTACAGAGAAATTTGAGTTTGGGCACTTTCTTTGAAAAGGGGTAAGACATATCTGTGAGTATATGGATGAGTTTTATAACACAGCTAGGAATTAGTAGGCATTCACTAGGCTAGGAGAGAGCATAGTGTGTGCCAGTCTGGCTATACCTGTAGAGAAGATACCCATGGCATGGGATGACAGGGTAAATTCTCATGGATAGAAGGGGTTGATCATGCACACAGGATATGAATCCTGCCCCAAATCTGAAGTTTGGGAAGCATGGGCAGGGCTGCTAATACCAGATTAGACCACTTAGTGAGGTACCACAGGGTCCTCTTTGAGGATTTCCATGAGTGCAGGTGACTTAAGGATAAGATAGAACATATAACAAACCTAAAGCAGAGCTCAGGGTGTGTTGACCTGGCAGGACTTGATGGGTGACTATGGCATAGGGTAACAGGATAGAGTCTGGCAAACTGAATTACTTTCTTAGGTATCCCAATAGTCCCATGTATGTAATAATGGGAATACTTTTAGCCCTAAATTTATTCTCTGAATCTAATATCTATTGCAACTATAATATAAACTTATTGTGATTCTAGAGTAAGTTGCAGATTATCCCATTTTTCAATCAAACCCCTTGATGATATTGATACATTTATTGCTAAATGAATAAAATTTACCAATATTTTTAACTTTATATATATATATATATATATATATATATTCAGTGTTTATTTTTCTTTTAAAATACACCCACTATATTCATGCGTACCTTTACAATGTATAAAAAATAAGACTATTTAGAATGATACAGGATCATGGATGATCTCCAGTTCTTGCAGATGAGCAGATGTCACTATCAACAAACACTAAACACCTCAAGAGCTTGAAATGAAGGTCAACTGTAAGTATATCAACATGCAAGCAATAAGACAATTTACAAAGAGCAGAAAATTGAGATTCTTCATCAGATGATTGAAAATCTTCAAGACCAGACCAGAGGGGGTAACCAACGTTTTCTGTTGTTCCATAAATCTAAGAACAAAAATGATACCCAGCCAGTTATTCTGTACAACTTATGTTTTATTTTCCTTCCTCTTCTAAATATAAAATCACATTTAGGGAAATGATAAAAATAGATGACTTCTTTCAGGTAAGTATCTGTTTTAAGAGACCTGCCTGGAAGATATACTCATCCAGTAGTACCAATGATGCTATGGAAGTAACCATCCATTCTTTGATTGAATGTAAGAATCACCTATTGAGAGAGGACCCATACTAGGTACTGTTAATGAGGCCTAGAATCTAAGACTAGATAAGTCACAGGCCTACGGGAAAGCTATTACTATCCTTCTTCTAAATAACACTGTAATAATATATTGTGATACTCATAGATAAGACTATCTCTCAGGCTTCGTCAGAGAAGTTTCTTCTGACAGTAGATAGTAATTAACAAAGAGATCCACAAGTGAACAACGTGTAGAGAGTAAGAGACTTTGGACCATTCAGACCTAAATGAGATCCCTTCATCAAACCTTTCCCCTCAAGGCTCCAGTATTTGCATGGAAGGGGAAATTAAAAAAAAATTTTGAAGGGCAGAGGTGGTACATGACTCCAAGGAAACATCATCTTCCAGATACAATAGGAGTGATATGTGTATAAACTCAGAGAGACTTTGACAGCATGCATAAAACCTGCACATGTTCAAACCAAAAAAAAAAATCCAAACACTGAAAAGAAGAAGAGACAAAGTCCTGTCTTTAACTAAGAAGCTATTTGCAAATGCTACCACGTGAAAAGAAGAAAAATCAGTGTTCTCCAAAAGAGTATCATTGGGAATATCAACCACACTCTAGAACAGGCTGCATGCCGAGGCATCACTGACCAATTCAAAACATACTCCATGGGTTTTTCTTTTTTCATAGGGTAGGTTTTTGGATTTTTGGGGTATTTTTGTCTTATAGGTTCTCTTTTTCTTAGTTTCCTGGTCTATTTTGATCTTCATTTTTTTTTCTTTTTTGTTGTCTTTTGTGTTTTATGAGGGATAGAGGGAAGGAGAGTCAGGGTTGGGTAGATAAGGTGTTAAAAAGAATATGAAGGTGTTACAGAAGGAAAAATGATCAAAATGTATTCTATGAAAAGTATTTTAAATAAAAATTAAGAAAAGAAAACCTGTTATCACAAAGAAAAATAAACCATACTTAGCATCAATCACAGGCATGGATTTTTACAAGTCCAGCACATGATACTATAAATTTGTCAGCCATCTACAAGTAAAAGCAAGACCCCTGTACACATTTTTTATATTTAATTGACTTTAGATAAAATTTGTCTTTTTATGATTCTGAAGATGGAGAATCAGGATTTGATATTTGAGCACAAACTTGTGTTTGGCCTTGTTCATACTGATTAACTAGGGGTAGTTGTGATAAGAGTGTCTAATGAAGTGGTCAGTAATATTTTACTTTGTCCAGAGCAATAGGCAATTCTCAAATTACTGTGAAAAAATTATACTTTAATGTTATCCATTAGTTCTCAGAATGTCTACAAGTTTAGGTGTCAAATTTTGTTCTTGCAAAGTGAGTATTTCAAAATTTAATATCCATTGCAGTAGTCATATCATTCATGAATGAGAAATGTAGAAGGTAAGAACACTACTCACCTTTCTGAGTATTCTCTTGGTGTCCTCAAGAAGCTCTGCAGTTTTTGTCTCAATATCTTTGTATATTGGTAGGACAACATCATAGGTTCCTGGCATTCTTCCAAGTATGGTCAGTAGGTTGTAAAGAGTGTCCTTCCAAGCCTGAACTCTACTGAGTATCAGTTTTGGAAAGTCTTCAATCTAAGCAGCCATGTTTTAGTAATTACATTAAAATATGTGAAATAAAAAAAGATTAGTTAGTTTGGTTTTCTATGAGACAAGCTGAATTACATATGCATTGTTACATTTGTTGGAAGGTAGAATTGCTTCTGGAAATAAAAATAGTATAGACTAATAAAATATGAAAAAAACATTAATGATTTGCTGTTGTGAAACAACTGATATAGATAAATATCATTTCCAATTACTCATTTTATTTTATTGATCATGTTTTGTTTTTCAAATGAAATTGTACCATCTGACTTCTGTAGTTTCATACTTCATTATTTCACTTCCATATGAACACAAGAATTTGCTGGGGATTCGTAGGTATTCTGATTAAGGAAAAATAGATGCCCCCAGGGTAAATGGCAGGGCATTTAACTTAGATGCATCATGCAAACAAACTGGATTGTTCCCAATCATACTTATTTTTAGATTATTTTGTTAATAAAAATATTCCATAAAGACAACCTGACATTAATAAGTGCGGTTTCCTCAGTCTAGCACACTCCCTCTCCTTGCCTCTACCAAAGCAGCACATTTGTTGGAACATATAAGTGACGAACAATGGAACAATGGAATGTCATTGTCTTTAATAACATCATGCGTAGAAATGACAATGGAAGTTTGACTTTCCAGTGTTCCAGGATCTTACATGAAACTCATTCCTGACCTCAAATGCTTCATGAGCTGATGTCTTTAGCTATTATAGAGACAATGAAAAGAGCAGAGATGAAATGGGACATTGTGATAGAAATAGGAAAAACAGGTGAAAGAAAGAATCAGATTCAAATATGCTGGAAACAGTCTCCTGGGACTATTCCTGCATGTGAGTAAGAGGGAGAATTTGAGTTGAAAGGAGCCCAGACACCCATTCTGATGGAGAACGACAAAGGTCCAAGTTCGATAAAACTTTTCAATGCCTCTATCTCCTTACCTTTCTAGCTTTTGTGAATAGCAATTGCAGCAATGTCAATAAAGCATTTTGTGAAGTGTCTAGCCATGGAGTACACACCTAGAAACACTTTTATTCCTCTACTTTGTCCTCTTGTTTTCATAAAATGCTTAAATCAGTCTATTTGGTCACAAGTTTTGGAAGGGATTCATAAGAAAAGATCTTAACAGTTATAAATTAGAGCTGCAGTGATACGTAGACCTTCTCATTACAACTGAAGGCATGGCTCATTCTGAGCAGCATTATATGGTGTTTAGCACTCCCTTGTTCAGGGGCTGTCAGTTAAGACACAGAAGAAAGCAAAGAAGTCATGCAGAAATGAATAGGTAAGTAAGAAGTAAGTAAGGTAAGCAGAAGTAGAATCAGTACAGTCTTGAAAGTAAAGAAGATTGAGCATGGTAGTCAATGTGAGATTTTCCAGTGAGGGCCCATTACTGGTAGATACAAGGAACACAGTTCTGTTTGCATTTATAAAATAACATCTTGTACTGACATATCACTAAACTAAAGCCCTTTTAATAGACAATTTAAGGACCTGCTATAGTATTACTTAGCATTTGCTTATTTTTTATCTTGTCTCCAACATGATTTTTCCTTGTTCATTCCCACTCCATTTTCCTGTAGGTCTGATTTCCACATCTGTTATAGTACTTACAAAAACCTGCAGCCTGACATAGCAAAGTTAGTCTACTGTTTCAGAGATCAACTCACAGAGTTCTCTTGGGCTTCATCCATGTTTTCTGGAGTTTTGATGGAGTAATTGTGGCAGCAAGTGAGATTCTTAACCAGTAACTCCTGTTCCCCAAGAAACTCAAGCATCTGCATGCATGAAAATTAATATTCAGTTAATTGAACTCTGAAAAATAAACCAATGAATTGACAATATGAATGGTAAGGCACTCAATGCATCTGTGCTTTTCACAGATAAAATCTATACAAAATGTAAGATGAAGAACTTAATGATGTGAACACTTTAACTTTTTTCTTCTTAATTGGATCTGTAATCTCATTTTGTTTTCATCTAAATAGCAAATCCCCAACCTTTTTCCCTATTTACTCTCTTTTTATTTTTTTTTAATTTTTGATAAAACCTTCTATATTGAACAGAAGCCTTAAAAATAACAAAACTAGATAACACAAAGTATGTTAGAGATTATCTTTCTTTAAAATCTGAGCCTAGCATCATGGTATAGTGTATTTATATTCATTAATATATTTTTTCCTGTAAGTGCAAACTGATGTGGATCATTTACCCGGGTTTTTTAATGTGTATGTTTTCTTCCTTTTACAAGTTAGTATATATATCTTTACCATCCAGTGTTAATCATAAATTCTGACTGGAATTGTCTGACAAAAGTAAATATAACAAACTAGTCGTTATAAGAAATAGTAAGCAATGAAATCAAAAAGCAGCAAAATATTAATTAATGTTAAATATTGATTAATATATTTTACATATTACACTTCAAATATACTATTAATAACTTATTATTTGAAACTGATAGTCAGCTAGTGTGTAAATTTTTAATGGAATACCAAGAATGTTAAGAATTTGAAAAAGGTTGAGGGACTTCTGGGTTGTTTCCAGTTTCTAGCTATTACAAATAAGGCTGCTATAAACATAGATGACGAAACTTCCTTATGATTCCGTGAAGAGGCATTTGGATGTGTACCCAGAAGTGGTATGGCTGGGTCCTGAGGCAGAGCTATTCCAAGTTTTCTAAGATATCGCCAGACTGACCTCCATAGTGGTTGCACAAACCTGCATTCCCACCAGCAATGGAGTAGGCTACCCCTTTCTCCACACCCTCGCCAGCATGTGCTGTCATTTGAGTTTTTGATCTTAGTCATTCTGACAGGTGTGAGATGGAATCTCAGAGTCGTCTTGAGTTGCATTTCTCTGATGATTAAGGATGTTGAGCATTTCTTCAAGTGTCTCTCAGCCATTAGGGATTCCTCCTTTGTGAATTCTCTATTTAGCTCTGCCCCCCATTTTTTGATTGGATTATTTGTTTTCTTGGCATTTAATTTCTTGAGTTCTTTGTAGATTTTGGATATTAGCCCTCTGTCAGATGTGGGGTTGGTGAAGATTTTCTCTCCTGGGCAACGAGACACTTTTCACTGATGGAACTGCTTCGTAGATCCCCAATGAATGAAGAGGCTCTTGGCCCTCATATGACCTCTCAACTGAGATGAGGGACTGTTATATAAGGACACCCCACCCCAGAGAAATGGGATGGAAGGGTTAGTAGGTAAAGAAAAAAAATGAAATGTGATGTTTCGGCCTTTTACTACTAATTGTCACACACTTTTTAGGATAATTAAGAAATGCAAACTAATGGTTATGCAAGCTGGTCATTCTGTTAGGTACTATGACAGCCTATTTAGTCACTTGCTAAGCTAATCAGAAATAAACCTGCTAAGAGACAAGCAACATCTGCTTACCCTAATATAAGAGATAGATAGGGCCTCTTCAAAAACCTCAAGAGATCTGCAGAATATGGCATTCAAAGATGTTTTTGTAACTTTAGATTTTTTTATATCAAGACATATAAACTCCTGACAGCACCCCCTATTCTCCTCCAAGTAGAAGATGAGCATCAAAGAATCTCCAGTGGGAGGTGATTGAATTAGTCGCAAGCCTATCTCTTGGTAGGAAAAGCCCCTTGCTCCAACTGTAGACAGAATGCTGTCCAAAAAGGACAAAACCTGGAAGCAGGTAAGTCAACAGCCTAGCTCTGCCAAGACAGGGTAGGTAAGTCCTTCATAACCCCTGCTCTACAATCAATGTCTGTCAGAAAAACGGGCCAAATGACTGAAGATTGATGCTGTAATGTATGGAGAGAAAATGGGAACTGTCCAGGCAGCCACTGGTATGTCATTTCTTAGTTTGGGAAGCTGCAGGCCCTGTACTTCCTATAAAATCAGATATATTTATCCCTCTCAGGTCTCTGAGGTGGTTGAAGAACAGATAGCTAGAGTCTCATAATTAAATTTTGAGTTGTTTAGGAGTCAAGAGAGTGTTATACATCTAAGAAGATACTTTTAAAATTGTGTTGCAAGTTAGTATGAATGTTGAGTCAGATATAGACCTTTAAACTCATGGAGATGTTTAGATAGTAGAATGTTTAAGTCAGGTACCAAATACATATGGACTGGTCATTGGGAATGTACGTTAAGCCATATAACCCTCATAACTGTGGCCAATTACCTCTCTTGTACTGTATTGTATTTATTATCATATGAGAAAGAGCCATTTGTTGGACTGAAAGGAGAAGGGGGAAATAAGATATACCTTAAACTTAAAAGAAAAAAAAAAGGGAAGAGGATGAGGGGGTTTGAGGGTGGGAGGCTGGGACTGGAGGGGGAATAGGGAAGGGACATGCTATTGAGATGTAACTTGAAGAAATAAAAAATAAAGGAAAAAAAAAACAAAAAAAAGAAAAAAAAGAATTTGAAAAAGGGTCAGTCAAGAAAAGGAATGAGAAACACATTTGCAAAAAAACAATAATGACAAGTCTATGGCAAATATAGAAATGCATTCTCTCGATGCTCATTGTTTTACTGAAGTCTTACTTTTATTCTTTTTTTTGACTGACCTTGAACAGATAACATGCTATCATCAGGAGAAGGAAGCCTAATTTGCTTGTCAACCAGCCACCCTACTGAATGAACTCTAGCATTAGAGGGCTCTAAAAGGAATCCTTACATTGGGATTTTCTGAAAATAAATTGGCGTTTTTCTTCCCTCTTGACATGGTTTCCACTTAAGATTTCTTCTATTTCCTACACCCATCTGACTACAGTGCAGCTCAGCCTTCCTAGGTATCTGCAGTGAACTAAGTGAAAACTGCCAATGTTTGCTTGCTCCTTACAAGCTAGATACAGGTATCAGAGTCTTCCCTAGCCACAACAGTTACCCTTACAGTTCACAATTATATTTTTATCATTATAATGTTTATTTATTACATCAAGTTACATCTACATCATATTACCCTCTTTCCATCCCTCCCAGTTCCACCCTCCCACCCTCTCCTCCCTCTCCCACCCATCCCACTCCTCCAATGTGGAGTGTCCCTACATATCAGCCCCTCTCAGTTCAACAGTCATATGAAGGCTAAGAGCTTCCTCTTCACTGGGGGCCTACATGGTAGCACCCCTAGGGTAAACTGTCCTCTTGCTAGGTAACAAAGTCTATGTTCTGATCTTTTTGGTGTATTGATTGTAAGATAGTTATCCTATACTATATGGCTAAAATCCGACTATAAGTGAATAAATGCCATGTGCATCTTTCTGAGTCTGGTTTCGCTCACTCAGGATGAGCTTTTCTAGTTCCATCCATTTGGCAGTAAATTGCATGATTTCCTTGTTTCTGATAGCTGAGTAGTATTCCATTGTGTAAATGTACCACAGATTTTTTTAAAATAATTTATTTTTTATTTCTTCAAGTTACATCTCAATCACAATCCCCTCCCTACTCCCTCCTCCAGTCCCACCCTTCCACCCTCCTCCCCCTCAACCCCCCATCCTCGTCCCTTCTTTTTTTTTTTTTTTTTTAGTTTAAGGTATTTCTTTTTTTCCCCCCAACAGCTCTCCCTTTCAGCCCAAAAAATGGTTCTTTTTCTTATAACTATAAATACAATACAAAACAACAGAAATAAATAGGTCACGATTATAAGAGTTGTATGGCTTAGCATACATTCCCAATGTCCAGTCCATATGTATTTGGCACCTGACTTTAACATTCTACTATCTAACCATCTCCATGTGTTTAAAGTTCTATATCTAACTCAGCTTTCATACTAACTTGCCTCATAATTTTAAAAATATCTTCTCAGATCCAGAACACCCTCTTGATTCCTAAACAACTCAAAATTTAACTTTGAGACTCTAGCTATCTACTCTTCAACCACCTCAGAGACCTGAGAGGGATAAATAGCACAACAGCACCCGGAAATGGCCCTGAGGGCGTGTGCCCACCTAGCTGCTGTGTGGGGAGAGCAGGGGCCAAACGGCAGAAGATTGATGCTGTAATGTATGGAGAGAAAATGGGAACTGTCCAGGCAGCCACTGGTATGTCATTTCTTAGTTTTGGAAGATAATCAGATTTTTTTTTTTATACATTCATCAGTTGAGGGACATCTGGGTTGTTTCCAGTTTCTAGCTATTACAAATAAGCCTGCTATGAACATATTTGAGGATATGTCCTTGTAGTTTGGTTAGGAATCGTTTGGGTGGATACCCAGAAGTGGTATGGCTGGGTCTTTAGGTAGAGCTATTGCAAGTTTTCTAAGATATCACCAGTCTGATTTCCATAGTGTTTGTAAAACTTTGCACTCCTACCAATCATATTTTTAATTATAAAGTAAATAAATTCATAGGAAATCGACCAAATCATTTTTTATGAGCTTCCCTTTTCTCATTTTGTTCTTTACTACCAGAGGATTTCTTGCATAATAATACAAGAATGAAATCTCCTAATACACCTGTGAATGTGTGTTACTTGACATTTGTTCTTTGATACTTTCTCTTTTAAGTTCTAATGACATCATTAGCTTTTGGGAAGAAGAAAAGGGAAATAAGTGAGATACTTACAAATTTATCATAGGAGGCTAATGATGAACTCAGCTGAGTCAGGATAGAGGGAATGGTTAAAAACAGTGAGTAAACAGACAACACAAATGCATTTTTCTTTCAAAGAGAGACATAATTCAACTATAAGAACACTAATGAAAATTGTCCAAAAATCACACCCACTTATTAAAATCATCAATAACTCATTCATTGACCTACCAACTCCATCAAGCATCTCATCATGATGAAACTTCAGCTCACTCCTGGGAATCTGCCTGATACTACAAGTCATCAACGGCCTATTTCTGGCCATACACTATACATCAGACACATCAACCGCCTTCTCATCAGTAGCACACATCTGCCGAGACGTGAACTATGGCTGACTAATCCGCTACTTACATGCAAACGGGGCCTCCCTATTCTTCATCTGCTTTAGTACTAAAACCATTTCTAGCATCTCCTTCTTGACACTAACAGACAGCATACAGCTCTGAAGGACACAGAACCTGGTTCTTTTCTAAACCAGCCTTTTCAGTGAATAAACTTTGCATTAGAAACCTTAAGTAGGATTTAAATATGATTCCAGCATGTAGGAATTTATGAGAAGCTAAAATGTTGTTGTTGCTCTTCACATTTGCCTCCTCTTGTATTACATAATTAACATTAGATTCATTCTACTAATTCCTTTTGACTTACTGCAACACACTTCTTTTCTATTGAATATCTCCAGTGTGCTAAGAAAGATGTCAACAGAGACTGGCTACATAGAAGCAAAACCATGGAATCAGAAATTTTCTCTGGATACAAAAATTAAAATATCATTTTTCAAGTGCAAGAATTTTTTGAGTAAACATCAACAATTAATAAGGGAAGTAGGACCTTAAAAAGGATTCTATTCCTTGCAAACCAGAGATTTCCTGAAGCTGTCCCATTCTTACTCTGCTTTTTTGGAGCTGGCACTTTTTTTACAGGTTGAAGTGTATTACTTGAAACTGGATTTGATTGTTTCCCATGCTAAATTCAAGCAAATGAAGGGTTGGGCAGTGGAAAAAAGATGGAAGTAAGGGAGGTACTTACAAATTTATCAAAAAGCTTTGCAGAGAACTCACTGATGGCCTGAGACAGGATGAGGGAAATAACAGAAAAACTAGTGAGTTAAATGATGACATAAAGGGATACTTATTGCAAAAGAGACATGTTCTCTGGGTGTCCATTTCTGTACAGAAAGTTTGTCTATTGTTTCATGCTTAATATCGACTGACTTTGAACAGAAAACATACAGCCTTCAGAAACAAAGACCCCTTTTCTCTTCTAAACCAGCCTTCTAAGTGAATAAATTTATTCATTATACCTCTTTATACAAGAACTCTCAGCATTTAAACAGTTGAGAGCTAATAGGTTTGTTGTTTGTTTGGTTGGTTTAGTTTTTGCTTGTTTGTTAGGGTTTTTTTCAATTTGGCTTTGCTATTGTCATATCTTCAGAGTTCAAATTGTTTTCATCCATTCCATGTGATTTACTGCAATGCATTTCTCTTCGTTGAATATGCTGCTGTGTGGATGCTGGAAGAGATTGTCCTCTGACAAATAAGGTAAGGAAGTCAGAGCTCTTCCCTACCTGTGTCTATTCAATTTTTAAACCATAAATGTAAATTTAAGAAAATTAAAAGATAAGTAAGGAGAAAATTCCAAAACTCACTGACTTCTTCAAAAACCATTCAGATTTCATGAAACTCATGCCATTGTTCTTATTTATTTTTCAATAACTGCTGTTATAATTTATTATTTGAAAGGTATATTATCACAAATGTGGCTCATAATAACTACAAATGTTATAGGACAATCTTTGACAGGGAGGATGCAGTACGGGGAAAAACACATATGTAAATGAATTACTTACAAATATCCTGCGCACTTCCATGTTGAGGTCACTGATATTCTGAGAAAGTATCATGGCATGATCAAAATATTCCTTGAGAAATAGTTGGTCATCATCAATCTCATTACTATTCAAAGGCACCAAAGCCACCTTCTCCCATAAAAGGAGGCCAGACATCAGCAGCAGGAGTGCCCCTGCTAACAGAAACAAGTGCCATTCAGATAAATTCATCAAAAGCTATCAAAAGCAATTCTATAATCTCTGCCCAGTGCCTTCCCCTATGTGATTTGATGCTGTGTAGCAGTGGTAGTGAAGGGGCATTTTTCACTGTGAAAATGCAATTAAATACTTACATTTGCACAGGTATATAGTGCTAAAACTTAGAGACTTCCCACAGTTTGGAACTGATATCAGAAATAATGCTGAAATTTCATACAATTGGAGATTAAATTAATTGTCTGTTAGTTCAATGTTGTCAGAATTTATGCTAGTTTTCAATTATGACTTTCTCCAAGATACCATTTATCTCTTTATTTAGAGATTATAATATACTTACATCATTTATCCCTTCTCTTTCTTCCTCTAAAACACTCTCACATACCTCTTCTTGCTCTTTTTTTTTAAATGTATGATCTTTTTTCTCATTAATTGTTGTTATGTACATATATGTATGTACATTCATATTCATAAGTATATATGTATAACCTGTATAATGTTACTTGTTCATAAGATTTTCAGGAAGGATCATTTGGTATTAGATAACAAATTGGTGTACTTTGGCTTGGGTAAGACTATTTCTCCCATTCTCATCATGCCTTAGTTGCCTGTAGTTATTTGTGTAGGGTTGAGCCCTCCTGGGATTTACTTCATCCATGTTATCATACATACTGTTTTTGTCTTTATTCCACTCACGTTTAGGCAATCATATTAGTGAGACTTTATGTGTGTGGCTTCTGAAAGCCTTAAGAGACACAGTCTCAGAACAAACTTCCTTTTCTCCTTTATAAAAACCACACCCAGATCTCAGACATCATTGTGGAAGATGGGGAGGAGAAACATAAGTTTTCTAAACTCAGTTTCAGTACATTCATTTTTCAAGGATAGCATGGTGCCTTTTAACTTCATGGCTGAAAAGAATAAACCCATGAGTGCCTGTTGTGTAACACTGAGGATGAAGAAAGTCCCATTAGGAAAAGGACTTCTGGGCTGGCTTTGCTATCTTAAAGTAATAATTCTATTTACAAAAAGCATCAGATTGATTTTTTTCCTATACAGTCGAACTTTACAATGACACTCTGGGTAGACTGATCCTGTGTACTATCATCAAACCATATTGTGGAAAAAGAAGGCCAATAGGAATAATTGATTTTTCCTATATCCTATTACCAGCTGATGTAGGACAAAGTGTCAACACTACAGACTTTGCATTTTGCATTGTGATTTTACACACCCACACTCTCTCAACTATAACTGGGTTGCAGGGAACACATCCCTAATCTTGGGGCTCAGTGTTAGCAGAAGCTGTTACTTATAGACATCAAGTTTATCTTGGAGCACTTCAGCGCAGAACTCCTTGTATCCTTTATTTTATTTACTTGTCTTGCTCTATCAAAAAAAACTTCTTTCAAATGAGTTTTCTTAACAATGAACAGTATTAGTATCATCATCAAGTTACATTTTATAGGTGGATAAAGCAAGAACTCTTACATGCTAATAATGCTTTCAAGAGGTTAAATCAGCATATCACTATCAAAATGAAAATTCTATTTGATATTTTTAGTGAACAAGTCTGCAAAAGTGTCTCTTGTATAAAACCTTTGCTAAATGCAATTTAAAAGGTTCAAATTAAAATTAGGGTACTAGTAAGATTCATTAATAGGTTAAAAAGCCTAACCACAAATATTCAATAATAATTAAAAATATCAAAAAATATTGTATAATACAAAATTTAGCCTCACCTATTTATAAACAGTATAAAACAATTCAGATTAATCTATTTTAAAATATTTTTTCATTTTTTGTGATTATGACATTATGTCATTTTCTGCTATCCTCTCTTCACTCCAAACCCTCCCATATGTCCCCTTTGCCTTCAAATTGATTTGTATGCCCTTGATTACCTTCTCTTCTTTAGTTGTTACTTCTGTATGCATATATGTCTATCTTACTAAATACTTATATACAATGTGTTTAGTAAGTATAATGTTGTTTGTATGAATATGTTTTTAGGGATGACCATTAAGCATTAGACAAACAATAGGTACACTCTTCCCATGGAAAAATTATTTCTTCTTGTACAACTAAATTTTCAAAAGTCAAGATGCTTTTCCTAATTTATTTTATTTATTTTAATATATTTTATTTCATAAAATACACTAAATATACATGTATATCAAGTGAAAGATATTCACTTAAAGCTAATTGCAAGAACCTAATGATACTTCTTTTTATCTCATAAAATCCAATTCATATTTGTTACCAAAATTTACTTATAATTTTTATCAATAAAACAAGTAAATATTACCATCATATAATTTTTGCAACGTATTTTGCCTGAATGAAAATTTTAAAGTTGGAATCTCACTCAGGAGAGGAAAAAAAAATCGTCATCCAAGATGGATGGAAGAAAGGAACTGGGAGGAAGAGGGGATAGGAAGGGAAATGGAGGTGGGGATATCAAATGTAGGGAGAACAGGAGATAGAGAGCCAGGAGAAAGAACGGAAATCAACAGGAGAGGGGCAATCTCTAGGACATGCCAGAACCCTGGGAGAGGCTTCAGGGAGTCTATCAGGGTGACCCTAGTCATCCTAGGTGAGACTCCTAGCAGTGGAAGATATGAGGAAATGGAGCGTGATGTGGCCATCTCCTTTAGCCATGCAGGGCTCCCAGTGGAGGGATAAGGACACCAACTCACCAAAAGAACCCTCAAAACAAAATTTGTCCTGCCTACAAGAAGTACATGGACAAAGATAGAGCAAAGACTGAGGGAATGGCCAACGAATGAATGACACAACTTGCGACCTATCCCGTGGGCAAGAACCAATCCCTGACATTATTAATGCTTTTCTGCTATGCTTGAAGAAAGGAACCTAGCATATCTATACTCTGAGAGGCTTACCTGGCAGTGGATCAAAACAGATGATGAGACCCACAGCCAAACATTAGACAGAGCTTAGGGAGTTTGGGGAGTCTTGTGAAAGAATTGGGTGAAGTATAGAGGGACCTGGAGGGGACAAGAACTCAAGAAGACAAAGTCAACTAACCTAGGCCCTTGGCTGCTCAGAGACTGAACCACCTACCAAAAAGCATGCATGGGCTGGGCCTAGACCCCCCCACACACACTCAGGAAAAATGTAGCAGATGTGCAGGTTGGTCTTCATGTGGCTCCACCAATAACTGAAGTAGGAGCTATACCTGACTCTGTTGCCTGCCTGTGGATCCTGTTCCCCTACATGGACTGCCTTACCTGGCCTCAGTGGGAGAGGTTGTGCCTAAATCCTGAAGCAATTTGATGTGCTAGGGAAGGTTAAAAGGGTATGGGGGAAGGGACTATGTAGAGGGAGGTGCTAGGAAGAGAGAAGGGGCACTGCAATAGGGATGTAAAGTGAAATTTAAAAATAAAAAAGTAAAATAAATAAAGAAAGGAAGTACTATAGCTACACATCTGCTATACTGTATACTAAGTCCACACATTACAAGAAAACAGAACATGTTGCATTCTTCCTTCTATAGTTATTGCATTTTTTTACATTTATTTATTTCTTCAAATTACAACTCAATCATAATCCCCTCCCTCCTGCCCCTCCTGGTCCCACCCTCCTACCTTCTTCCCCTTCACCTTCCTATCTGTTTTTTTTTAAATTTAAGTTGTATCATTTTCCCCACAACAACTCCCCCTTTCAGTCCAATAAAAGGCTCTTTTTCTTATAACAATAAATACAATACAAAACAATAAGAATAATTAGGCAATGGTTGTGAAAATTATAAAGTATAACATACATTCCAAATGTGCAGTCCATACATTTTTGGCAACTGATAGTAATATTCTATTATCTATCTATCTCAATGAGTTTAAAGTTCTATACCTAACTCAGTTTCCATCCTAACTTGCATTACCAACTTAAAGAGATATTCTTAGACCTAGAACATCCTGTTAATTCCTAAACAACTTAAAACTTAACTGTGAGGCTATAACTATCAAGTCTTTAACCACATCAGAAACCTGAGAAGGATAAATATATCTGAATATGTAGGAACTGCAGAGCTAGCAGCTTCTAAAACTAAGAAATGACAGACAATTGGCTGCTTGGATAGTCCCTAATTTCTCACTATAACTTTGGAGCATCTGTCTTCAGCCTTTTGGCCAAGCATCTCTGACAGACATTAATTGCAAAGCAGGAATTATGAAGGACTTGCCTGCCCTGTCTTGGCAGAGCTAGGCTGTCAACTTACCTGCTTCCAAGTTTTGTCCTTTTCAGACAGCATTCTGTCTACAGTTGAAGCAAGGGCTTTCTCTTGCCTAATGACTAGCTTGTCACTAATGCAACCATCTCCAAATGGAGACGCTTTGATGCTCATCATCTACTTGGAGTAGAATAAGGGGTGTTGTCTAGAGCTGACATGTCTCAATATCAAAAAATCTTAAGTTAAAAAAAATTTTGAATGCCATATTTTACAGATCTCTTGAGGTTTTTGAAAAACACCTATCTATTTTTGTATATTTGGATAAGCAAATATTGCTTGTCTCTTAGCAACTTGATTTCTGATTAACTTAGAAAACATCTGTGATAAACTATGCCAGTACCTAACAAACTGACAAATTTGCATGACTATTACTTTGCGTTTCTTAATTATCCTAAACAGTTTGTGACAATTGCTATCAACAGGCCCAAACTTCACATTACATTTTTAAGTGTTACATAGGTACAAACCTTAATAGTTATTGCAAATTCAATACACAATCTTGTTTATCTATTTGTAGTCAAATGTCTCAACTTCTGCAATTTCACTTTTTAAGATTGATCATTTCATGCCCTGGTCATCTAACATTATGTAAGCAAAACACTTGCTCTTACCACTGGATACTGATAAATTTCTCTTTCTTTTTAGCTCATTTCAGAAAATGCAAACAATCTCTAGACATTTCTACATGTCTTCTGGAATGCAGACTCCTTTTAAGAACCCATGACCCAAGGGTGTGTGGTATATTTACCTTCTATAACAATGACTAGAAAATACAACTCAGCATTATCTGATTTTTCTTGTTCTGATTAGGCATGTATAAATGTCTGATCACTTCATACAAGGCAAAAACAACACCAAAAATTGAAACTATTATAAACAAAAGATATTGTAAGTCAAAGCAGTGTTTAAGCTTACTTAGAAAAGCATGGGGAAAGAGTTACTTACAGGAGCATGGTTTAGAGAAAGACAGTGGCATTTCTGAGGAGTCCTGGCACAGCTTGGCTGCTTCACACAGTCCCAACTCCAGTAAATGTTCCACCTCCTATATAGGCCATTGAATCATCCCCAAGGCCACACATTGCTTGGAGGCAAGAAGAAGTAACAAGAGGAGTGAAGGTGACCATAATGACTCTTCTACTCAGGTAGTGCTGACAGCCTCATGACCACAATCACTCAAGTGGTCAGTATGACCCTGTGAGCTTATTTTTAGACTATGACTATGCTCCAAATTAAGTTGCAAATAACTATAGACCTCTCTTCTCCATAAAGGCTATTGTGAATTCCATTACCTAGCAGAATATCCATGTCACAGACTTTCAGTTTTCTCCAAATCCTTACGTGTTTCTGTCTTGAATATTTGTTAGAGTTTTTCAGTATTTGTGAACATTGGGAAACAAGGCCACAGGAACCATCCTGCATTTGGATGGTTTAACATAATTTTTTGCCAGGATCTAGGGAACATGGTTGAGTGTTTATTTCTGGAAACTATTACCTTAGGTCAGTAATGTAGGGTGCAAATCCAGATGTGTAGTGTCTGTGTGTATGTGTGTGTGTTACGATTGTTGGTGTTTAGGAGATTTTTGTTGCTGTTGTTGTTTTTCTTGTGGACAAAGTAATTTCACTTAACAAAACATCACACGAGGCACTCATGTTTCAGCTTAACATATCCCAAGTCACAGATTTTCAGCCAGGCTTACATATACAGACATAGGTTCTGCATGGAACTTGGCTTTAATGTACTCAGAATGTATTAGGCTGCATGTATGACAGTTGTAATACAATTGATTGAATAGACAATAGAATTGGATTCGTAGTTTCATTTATTTGCTCTAAGCAGGTCCCTTTATTACATTTCACAGCAGTGGCCAGCATAGCGTCATCAGGTTAGGGTTGGTTCTTAGATAATAGGTGCTTATGTATTAATAAATTTACTTTAATATAATTTTCAGTCACATTTCCCCATTGCTCCTCCTTCCCCTAATACCATTCATGCTTTACTATCCCTTCTCAGTCTTGAAAATTTGTCACTCACTCACAGACATTTTACTGTTTAGTTGATTATAAAAGTACTTCAACTTAAACATTCATATCTAAAGATTCAAAGACAAGGAGCAGGAAATTGCCTTGGTGGCTAAGAGCATATCTTGTTTTTCCAGATGACCTGAGTGTGACTCGCAACTTCCACTTCTGGCAGCCTAAAACTGCTTGTAATTTCAGCTCCAGGGGAAACAAACTATTCTGGACCCAATAGACACCTCTCTCAGGTGCAGATATATATGGTCCTTTGGGTATATACCCAGAAGTTGTATAGATAGACCATAAAGTAGATCAATTTCAATATTTTTGAGTAATACCTACATCAATTTTCATAGTGGCTGCCCCATATTACATTGTCACAACTGGGCTACCGTGAAGAGAAAACCTCCCTTAAATGTTGGAGACACCATTTCATGGACTGTGACATACATTGAATAAAAAAGAAAAAATAAGCCAACGCCATTTATCTCTCTCTGTTTCTTGATTGTGGAAACAGTGTGACAACCGTCTCACAATTCCTGGCACAATGAATTAATGAACTGTGTACACTTGAAATGTAAGCCACTAGAAACTTCCTGTAAAAAGTCACTCTTGTCAGGTCTTTGATCATGACAGAGAAAAAGGAAATTTGTACAAATGTCATTACCAGCAATAGTTAGATGTCACTGTCTTGAATCATTTCCAGAATGCTACCTTGGTACAGGAAGTTAACATTGTTATACTTGCCAGAGGTAAATGGGGGACTGATACCATCTCTATCTACAGAGTCTGGGTTCTTGTGCATAACTGGCTCCCGGCTAGCATGATGACTATATCCTGTTTATCTCCCATGTCTGTCTGCTGAAAAGGCTCAGTGTTTTGTGTACAAAGTTAAAAATAAAAGGCTTTAATTTCACATGAACACTTAAGTTCAACTTAATATCATGTCTTTATGTGATATTCCTCAATTTCCAATTGTGGTACATCATGTCTCTGAAAAAGATAAACTAAACTTAGTATCTTTCAATAAAAATTGTATACTGCATATCATATTTAGTAGGCATGTTTGCCTTCTAGCTTTAACAAAATACATTTCACATATATGAATATACATATGTATATATGTAATACACATGTATGCATGTTATGTAATGATATTAATTAAAGAATAAAAGACCGTGAATTTGAGAAGGAGTTTGCAGATATACATGGGAAGGGTCAAAGGAGGTTAGGGTAGAGGAAATGATATAATTTTCTGTCTCCATATCTATAGTATGTTATTCTCTGATCAATTCTAAGATTCTAAATGTTCTTTATTAACTTTGCTGATTGCAGATACTTCTATGAAAAAGGTATATAATTTCATACTATACCATTTATTCACTCTTGGTATTATTTCTGATTATTGAGCCTTGCTTTATACGTTGTTCTTACCTTTATATTTGTTCAAAGTTATGTTTTTTAGTGTCCAGTTCTTACATACATTATTATCCACTATTGAATTTCTGAATTAATTTTTGTATAGATTGAGAAACATGGATCCAAATTTCTTGTGCTACATGTACATAAAAATTTGACAGCATTTGTTGAAGAAGCTATATTTTTCTACTATGCATTTTTATTGTTTGTTAAATGTTAGATGGTTACATATATCTGTAGATTTATATGTGGGTATTATTGCTATTATTATCTTATCTTATTTTATTATTATTTTTATGTATGCGTTTTTTCCCTGCATGTCTGTCTAAACATTCTATATGTGCCCTGTGCCAAGGAAAGCATTGGATCCCCTGGAAATGGAGTTACGGGTGGTTATGAGATGCTGTGTGAGACATGGGACTTGAACCACAGTCTCTTGTAAAAGCACCCAATATTCTTAACTGTGAGGACATCTCCCCAGCCCTTCATTTAATTTTTCTATTAGTTTATTTGTTTGTTTGTATCAAGTGCATTTCACACCACATAGGAAGACATTAAAGTAGAGCTTCTTGGAGTCAGTTATCTCTTTAAACCATGTGGGTCTTGGGGATCAACTTAGGTCATCAGGGTAGATGAAAAATGCCTTTACCATGTCATCTCTCCTACACTATTGTTGATACTTTTTTTCTCTCCTGTTTGTCCTGTACTTATTTTTGTGCCAATACTATGCTGTTTTCATTATTATGGTTTAGTAGAAACACTTGAAATCAGATATTGGCATACTTCTAGAGTTCTTCTGCTTAATATTGTATTGGGTTGACAGGGACATTTTGTCTCCATTATAATTTTAGAATCGTCTCACAAGCTGTCCAAAGCACACATCAGATCTTTGTCCACCATTACATGGGACCTGCCAATCTTCTGCAGTATCACAGTCATTCTCATCAGGTTAGTTCTGTCAAGCCATAAGCACGAGGACTTTTCCATCTTCTAGTATTTCTTCATTACTTTTAATTTGTTTAAAATTTTTAATATAACAGAGAAATAGTAATAAAAACAGCGTGGTGCTAGCACAGAAACAGACCAGTTTATCAACTGAATTGAATCAAAGAACCAGAAATAAACCCACATACCTATGGTCACTTCATTTTCGACAAAGAAGCCAAAACCATACAATGGAAAAAGGAAAGCATCTTCAATAAATGGTGCTGCTCTAACTGGATGTCAACATGTAGAAGAATGCAAATAGATCCATACTTATCACCCTGTACTAAACTTAAGTTTAAGTAGATCACAGACCTTAACATAAAATCGGACACACTAACATCAATAGAAAAGAAACTGGGGGAAAGCCTGGAACTCATTGGCATGGGCAACAACTTCCTGAACAGAACACAAATAGCTCAGGTTTTAAGACCAACAATCAATAAATGGGACCATATGAAATTGAAAAGCTTCTGTACTATATGGCTAAAATCAGATTTTAGCCATATAGTACAGGATAACTATACTACAACCAATGCACCAAAGGGAACAGGAACGTAGACTTTGTTACCTGTTAATGTGACACTTTGCCCTAGTGGTGCTGCCATGTAAGCCCCCAGTACATAAGGAAGCTCTTAGCCCTCATATGACTGCTGAACTGAGGCAGGGGACTGATATTAAGGACACCCCACTCTGAAGGAGTAGGATACAAGAGAGAGGGGGTAGAGGGTGGGAGGGTAGAACTGGAAGGAGTGGAAAGAGGACACTGTGATGGAGATGTAGCTGAAAGTAATAAATAAACATTTAAAAAGAAAAAAAAGGAAAAGCTTCTGTAAGGCAAAGGATACTGTCATTAGAACAAAACGGCAGCCTACAGATTGGGAAAAGATCTTCACAAACCCCACATCTGACAGTCGGCTAATATCCAAAATATATAAATAATTCAAGAAGTTAAATACCAACAAATCAAATAACCCAATCAAAAAACGAGGTATAGAGCTAAACCGAGAATTCAAAAAAGAGAAGTCCCTAAAGGCATAGAAGCACTTGAAGAAATGTTCAACATCTTTGGTCATCATGGAAATGCAACTCAAAAGGACTTTGAGATTCCATCTCACACATGTCAGAATGGCTAATATCAAAATTTCAAATGATAGCACATGCTGGCCAGGATGTGGAGAAAGAACATTCCTCAATTGCTGGTGGGAATGCAACCTTGTACAACCACTTTGGAAATCAATGTGGTGATATCTTAGCAAATTGGTAATGGTTCTACCTCAAGACCCAGCCATACCGCTCCTGGGCATATATCCAAAAGATTCTCTACCAAACAACAAGGACATCACATCAACAATGTTCATGACAGCTTTATTTGTAATAGCCAGAAACTGGAAACAATCCTGATATCTTTTAACTGAAGAATGGATTTAAAAAAACAAAAACAAAAACAAAAAAACACTGTGGTACATTTACACAATGGAATACTACACAGCTATCAGAAACAAGGAAATCATGCAATTCACAACCAAATGGATGGAACTAGAAAAGCTCATCCTAAGTGAGCTGACTCAGTCCTAGAAAGATATACATGGTAAACTTACTGGCATGAAAAGAAAAATGGTCTTAATTTCAGATTAGAATATCAGACTACAAGTTGCCACATAGCTCACACACTCTCGGATATCAGCTTATAAGTTTTCTTTTTAGATGTAAAGGATATTTTCATTGTTTGGTATTAAAAATGCAGTTAAGAGATTTAAATTGTTGCAAGTAAATCAAGGCTTATTACAGTTCAAGATGGTTTTCTAAATCTCTATGTCTCCTGGCTGTGACTACATAACTGAGAAGAACAACTTTAAGGAGGAGGATTTGTTTTTCTTACCATCGGAGGTTATATTGTATGGTAACAATGAAGTTATGACATGTTTTGAATGTCAGCTTTCTGTCAGATATGGTCTTGGTGAAATTAATTCTCATTCTGTAAGCTGCAATTTTGTCTTTTTGATGGTGTCCTTTGCCTTACAGAAGCTTTTCAGTTTCATGAGGTTCCATTTATTAATTGTTGATTTTAATGGCAGATTGTTCTGTTCAGGAATTTGTCTACTGTACCAATGCATTCAAGGCTATTTTCTGCTCTCTCTTCTACCAGATTTAGTGTATCCAGGTTTATGTTGAGGTCTTTGATCCACTTGGACTTTAGTTTGTGCAGGATGATAGATATGGATCTATTTGCATTCTTCTACATACAGACATCCAGTTAGACCAGCAGCAATGGTTGAAGATGCTTTCTCTTTTATATTGTATACTTTTGGCTTCTTTGTCAAAAATCAAGTGTCCATAGGTTTGTGGATTTACTTCTGGTTCTTCAATTAAATTCCATTGATCAATCTGTCTGATTTTATGCCAGTACTATGACGTTTTTTATTACTATTGCTCTGTAGTACATTTTGAAATCAGCGATACTCCAGAAATTCTTTTATTGTACAAGATTGTTTTAGCTATCCTGGGGTAGGTTCAGATCTAAACAGAGAATTCCTGACAGAGGAATCTTTAATGACTGAGAAGCACTTAAAAAAATGTTCAACATCCTTAGTCATCAGAGAAATGCAAAACAACTCTGAGATTCCATCCTACACTGGCCAGAATGGCTAAGACCAAGAACTCAAGAGACAGGTCATACTGGCAAAGATTTAGAACAAGGGGAACACCTTTCCATTGCTGGTAGGAATTCAAACCTGTGCAACCACTTTGGAAATCAATTTGGTGGATTTCTAGAAATTTGGGAATAAATCTACCTCAAGACCCATCTATACCATTACTGGGCATATACCCAAAATAAGCTCCACCATCCCACAAGGACATTTGCTCACCTATGCTCATAGCAGCTTTATTTGTAGTAGCCAAAAACTGAAAACAACCTAGATGTCCCTCAACTGAAGAATGAATAAAGAAAACGTAATTTTACACAATGGAGTATTACTCAGCCATTAAAAACAATGACATCATGAAATTTGCAGGCAAACTGATGGACTAAAAAAATATCATCCTGAGTGATGTAACCTATACCCAAAAAGACAATAATGGTATGTACTCACTTATAAGTACACCATAGCATACAAGATGGCCATACTACAAATTATAGACCCAAAGAAGCTAAGTAACAAGGAGGTCCCAATGGGAACACTTGAATCTCACTAAGAAGGAAAAATAGATTAGATATCTAAGGTGGGTGAATAGAGGAGACTAGAAAGGTATTGGGGTGGAGATGGGAATGAAAGGGTGCAGGGGAGAATGGAGGGGGACAGAGGGAGAGAGTACTGGGAGATATAACTAATTTGGGGGTAGCATCTCTGAGACAAGCTACTACGACAATGGGAGCTCTCAGAAATCTATGAGGATGACTCTAAGACCTAGTAATGGGGGATATGGAACCTGAATGGGCCATCTCCTGTAACCAGGCAAGACTTCCAAGATAGGTATTGTGACATAACTCAACCACAAAAACTTAGATGCACATTTTGTCCTGCCTACAAGTTGTGCAAGTGATAAAGATGGGATTTGAGGGAATTGTCAACCAAAGACTGGCCCAGCTTGAGACCCACTCCATGAGAGGGAGCCCACCCCTGACATTACTAATGATATTCTGCTATACTTATAGACAGGAGCCTAGCATAAGTGTCATCAGAGAGGCTTTACCTAGCAACTGGTGGAAACTGATACAGAGACCTACAGCCAAACATTAAGTGGAGCTTGGGGAATCCTGTGGAATAGGAGGAGGAAGGATTGAAGGAGCCAGAGGTGTCAAGAACACCTCAAGAAAACCTATATAATCAACTAACCTGGGCCCATAGGGGCTCATGGAGACTGAACTGTTAACCAGAGACCATGCATGGGGTGGACCTAGCCCCTATATATATATGTATATATATACATATATATATGTATATATATACATATATATATATGTATATATATACATAAAACAGTTGTTTAGTTGGGTATTCATGTGAATCTCCTAAAGCAGGACCAGGGGCTATCTATGACTACACTTCCTGGCTTTGCATTGCTTTCCCTTAATTCAACTTCCTCATCTATTCTCAATAGAAGAAGATGCACCTAGTCTTACTGCAATTTGATATGCCAAGGCTGGTTGATATCCTTGGGAGGACTCCAGTTTTCTGAGGAGAAGAGGAGGAGTAGAATGAGTGAAAGGAAAGTAAGGGAGGGACAGAGAGGAGAAGAGGGAGGGAAAACTATGATTTAGATATAAAGTAAATAAATAAGTTAATGAATAAAAAATGAAGTAGCAATCACACTAATGTCTGTCATTTGAAGCAGCAGTAGCATGAGGCTACATGATCAAATTTGTGGCATCCAGAATCTGAGAGAAGAATAGAAACACTCATTGGGATTTATCATTTCCTTTATCTTTTTAAATGAGTTTCTAAACCATGATATTGTGCCACAAACCATCTATAATCATGTTGGTCTTAAGATAATCCTTTCTGGTAATGTCACCATTACCATTCTCAATGATGTATTGTTATCAAGATTCCTCTTTTCTTAAATTTATTTATTTATTGCTTCAGGTTACATCTCTATCATAGTGCCTCTTTTGACCCTTCCCAGCCCCGCCCTCCCAGCCTCTACCCCCTAACACTTCCATCCCACTCCTCTGGAGTAGAGTGTCCCTACATAACAGTCCCTCACCCCAGTTCAGCAGTCATATGAGGGCCAGGAGCCTCCTCATACACTGGGGGCCTACAAGGCAACACCACTAGGACAAAGTGTCTCATTGACAGGAAGAAAAATTCTATGTTCCTGTTTCCTTTGATGCATTGGTTGTAGTATAGATATCCTGTACTATATAGCTAAAATCCGTTCAATATTGAGATGTCCTCTTGATGAATATTTCCTTTAACGAGTATGTAATGCCCTTTTCTGTCTTTTTTTTTAACTTCAGTTGGAAATCTATTTTGCTTGATATTAGGATGGCTGCTCCAGCTTGCTTCCTGGGTTCATTTTCTTGGAAAACCTTTTCCAAGCCCTTTACTCTGAGATAGTGTCTATCTTTGTTAGTAAGGTGTGTTTCTTGTAAGCATCAAAATGATGGGTCTTTTTTACTGATCCAATCTGCAAGCCTGTGACTTTTTATTGGAGAGTTGAGTCCATTGATGTTTATGGATATTAGTGATCAGAGGTTGTGATTTCCCATTATTTTGGTATAGGTGGTGGTCCTGTGTTTCTTCTGGTTTAGTTGCTGCGGAGTTTTCTGTTTCCTCTGTTTTCTTGGGTGTAGTTATCTTCTCTGGGTTGGAATTTTCCTTCTAGGATCTTCTGTAGGGCTGGGTTTGTGGGTAGATGTTGTTTAAATTTGATTTGGTCATGGAATATTTTGTTTTCTCCATCTATGTTGATAGAGAGTTTTGCTGGGTATAGTAGTCTTGCTGGGCACCTATGTTCTCTCAGGGTTTGTAGGACATCTGTCCAGGCTCTTCTAGCTTTTAGAGTTTCTGAGGAGAAGTCAGGTGTAATTCTGATGGGTCTGCCATTGTATGTGACTTGACCTTTTTCTCCTATGGCTTTTAATATTCTTTCTTTGTTCTGTACATTTGGAGTTTCAATTATTATGTGGCGAGAGGAGTTTCTTTTTTGATCTAATCTGTTTAGTGTTCTGTAAGCCTCTTGGAATTTTATTGGCATCTCTTTCTTTAGGTTTGGGAAGTTTTCTTCTATGATTTTGCTGAAGATGTTTCCTGGACCTTGGAGTTGGGAGTCTTCTCTTTCCTCTATGCCTATAATTCTCAGGTTCTGTCTTTTCATTGAGTCCTTGATTTCTTGGATGTTATTGGTGAGGACTTTTTTAGCTTTTTCTTTTCTTTCTTTCTTTTTTTTTTTTTTTTTTTTTTGGATGTTGTAGTAATTTCTTCCATCGAATCTTCCATGCCTGAGATTCTGTCTTCCATCTCTTGTATCCTATTTTTGATACTCATGTCTGTAGTTCCTATTCTTTTTCCTTGATTCTCCATTTTCACTCTTAACTCTGTGTTTTCTTTATTGCTTCCATTTCCAGTTTCATAGCTTGAAAGATTTTATTCGTTTTGTATATTTCTTGCTCCAATTTGCTTATCTTTGCCTGGAAATATTTCATCTCTTTTAAATTTTTCATTGCCTTGTCTCTTTCCTGTTCAATTTGAGCCACTTTAGCTTGGAGCTCTCTAATGGTATTATCCATTGTTTTTGCTTGTAAAATTGTGGACTCTTTGAATTCCTTCATTGATTTAAATTCTTCTTGAAAGGACTCTATCACTTTCCAGACTGTAGAGTTGTCATCGTTTTCATATGTTTCAGCTGTGGTGAAGTGGTCAGGGCTTGCTGTACTAACATTGCTGCATTTTGTTGGGGTCATAATTCCCTGGCTTTTATTGATTCTGCTTTTTCGCTGTCCTTTTGCCATTTGGTTGTTCTTAGCTATTTGTTCCTGTTGTCTTCTGGGCTTGGAGCCAAAGGGAGCACTTTGATGTAGCAGTCGTATTGCTTGGTGATCTGTTGCTTTTCACTGGCTGGATGGGGCCTTGTGTAGAGGTTCTCAGTGTGTCTCCAAGAGCTCACCCTTCTTTTTTTGTCCCAGTTGGGAACACAGGTAAGGGGTTGTGATGGCGATGTGTTCCTGTAGGTTCCTGGGATCCAACTGGTCTTCGTATAGATGACAATGCAGGTTGGCATGCCTCAGGCTGTTGGGTGGGGTTGTAGCTCCCCTGCAGCTTACGTGTCGGACTGTGTTGTGATCCTCCTCAGCTGCTCACAGGGGTTTCTCAGGATCAACGTGCATCTAATGACCAGAAGCACTGTGAGCTGGTGCAGCCTATTCCCAGGCAATGAGGAATGACCCGGGATTGTTTCACTGCTCACAAATCAGAGCTCTCTATGTTGCACACTGAGTGTTCAGCCTTCAGTGGCTCTAGTGGTATGGTCCTGTGTGTCCAGGGACAGATTCTGTGGACTCTGGAGGTCCCAAGTTTGGGTGTTGAGACTGTCCATTGGAGTCTTGAAAGGACCCAACTCCATGCCCTTAAGGTAAGTCATTCAGCAGTGTCTCCCAGGTTGAAACCTCATTGATCCAGGGTGGACCTATATGTGCTTAAGCTCTTGTTTCCTGCCAGAAGGGCCAGCACTAGCAAAAGAGTCTAATAATAATAACCCCACAATTTGCCCAGGGCTTGGACCCTGTGGAGGGTAAATCCACCTTCCAACCCTGCTGCATTTTCTGCCACTCTCACAGCTCCGCCTGTGTATGGAGCTTGCTTTGGATACTGGCAAATGGGGCCACTGTCTTCCAAGTTCTGGTACATAGCAGTTGAGCTGCCGCGTAACCTGCAGGTCGGAAGAGTATCCTGCTGCTCAGTCCAGCTGCAGTGTTTTTTTCCAATAACTGTAAATCTAATAGAGGGGCCTGTATGTATGTCCAACACTCCTCTCGGGGAGCACAAATATGCCTGTGCTTTCCAAAATGCAGCTGTGGAACTGCTGGCCACTGGGCTGATGTGTTGTGGAACCGTCAGACACTGCACGCCATGCTGCTGTGGCATGCTGCTAAGAGTGTATGATGGCACTCCCATGGGTCTGCAACCTTTCGCTAAAGTGCCAGAACACCTGTGTGGGATCTGGGGGCCCAGTACGCTGGTGAGTAACCCTGTGTGGGGTTCAGAAGGCTGATGAGTAAACCTGTGTGGGGTTCAAATCTGCCTGCTGGGTATTAGAGTAGATCTTACCGGACATCTCTCCTGGTGGGGGTTCCCAATTCCCGGATTCAGTGGCTTCAGTGCCTGTCTGAGAGAGGGGAGGAGAGTCCTACCCAAGGACTTTTAATGGTCCCTGGGTAGCTGGGTGAAATCCAGCGGGATGGAGTCACTCAGATTATTGCACAGTGTCTTATAACTCTGTGGCTTTATGGCTGTTTTCCTCAAGTTCAAAATGCGTCCAGTGGGCCACCGCCATCTTGGAATCCCTGTTATCAAGATTCTTAATGTTCAGGTAGATAGTGAAGATTTTCTAAAATAAGCACTTGACTATAATGGACCATGAAAAGTTGTTTTCTCTTATCACATATTTAGGTTTCTAAAAGCTTCTTGTGTTTGAACTTTCATTTACTCCCCTAGGTTTGGAGATTTTTTTTCCCTATATTTTTCTGCTACAGTAGTGAGCAGATTTACTCTGTCTATAGTGTTTATCTTTGATTCTTCTTCATTGGAGAGTCCTTGTTGTCTGCATTGTGCTTTAACTTTGTCCTGACGTTCTTCTTCTCCATCAGTTCTGCATTACCATATCACTCTTAGCCAGGTAAGAGTGCCCATTTTCAACTCTAGTTATCTCTCATTTTAGAGTATAGCACGCAGCTTTTCCTTTATATCATAGGATGAGTACAAATTCAAAATTTATATAAATTATCATCCTAGATTCAAGACTTTTTATAACCAAAGGTTTCCTGTTATCACTCTTTGAGTAATAGCTACTTTTAAAAAAATGACTATTTTGAATTTTTTATCTTAGCCATCCTGACAGGTCTGAGATGGAATCTCAGAGTCATCTTGAGTTGCATTTCTCTGATAGCTATGGATACTGAACATTTCTTCAAGTGTCTCTCAGCCATTAGAGATTCCTCTTTTGTGAATTCTTGGTTTAGCTCTGTTTCCCATTTTTTGATTGGATTATTTGGTTTCTTGGTGTTTAATTTCTTGAGTTCTTTATAAATTTTGGATACTAGCCCTCTGTCTGATGTGAGGTTGGTAAGGGTTTTTCCCAATCTGTAGGTTGCTGTTTTGTTCTAATGAAAGTGCCCTTTGCCTTACAGATATTTTTCAGTTTCATAAGGTCCTATTGATCGATTGTTGGTCTTAGAGCCTGAGCTGTTGGTGTTCTGTTCAGGAAGTTGTCACCTGTGCCAATGAGTTCAAGACTTTTCCCCACTTTCTCTTCTATTAGACTTAGTGTGTCTGGTTTTATGTTAAGGTCTTTGATCCACTTGGACTTAAGTTTTGTGCAAGGTAATAAATATGGGACTAATTTCAATCTTTTACATATCGACATTCAGTTAGACCAGCACCATTTGTTGAAGATGTTGTCCTTTTTCCATTGTATGGTTTTGGCTTCTTTGTTGAATATTAAGTGACCATAGGTGTGTAGGTTCATTCCTGGGTCTTCAATTTGATTCCATTGATCAACTGGTCTGTATCTGTACCAGTACCATGCTGTTTTTATTACTATTTCTCTGTAGTATAGCTTGAAATCTGGAATTGTGATACCTCCAGATTTTTTTTTATTATACAGGATTGATTTACCTATTCTGGGTTTTTTGTTATTCCATATGAAGTTGAGAATTATTCTAATGACAGCCCATGCTAGCTAGGTTGTGAAGAAAGGGGAACACTCCTCCATTGCTGGTGGGAGTACAAACTTTTACAACCACTATGGAAATAAATCTGGTGATATCTTAGAAAACTTGGAATAGCTCTACCTCAAGACCCAACCATTTAATTTCTTGAGTTCTCTATAAATTTTGGATATTAGCCCTCTATCAGATGTGGGGTTGATGAAGATCTTTTCCCAAATTGTAAGTTGCCATTTTGTTTGAATGACAGTGTCTTTTGCCTTACAGAAGCTTTTCAGTTTCATGAGGTCCCATTTATTGATTGTTGGTCTTAGATCCTGAACTGTTGGTGTTCTTCAGGAACGTTGTCATCTGTGCCAATGAGTTCAAGGCTTTTCCCCACTTTCTCTTCTAATAGATTTAGTGTGTCAGGTCTTATGTTAAGGTCTTTGATCCACTTGGACTTAAGTTTTGTGAAAGTTTGTTTCTTTCATTTTATTATATTATATTTTATTATTTTCCCTTAAAAACTTGTTTGTTTTCTAAAGTGACACAGAAAAAAAGTGAATACAGATGGGATAGAATGTGGAAAGGAACTGATAGCAGGAGAGGAAAAAGGAATGGTTGTCAGGATATATTATATGAAAAAAATATATATTTTCTGTTTAAAAAGAATAAATATTTTCAGTGCTGGGGAGATGACCCAGTGGTTAAGAGTACCTATTGCACCAGACATCCCATGCTCCTCTTAATGTTTGGAGTGAGTCTCATCTTCCATTTGGATTCTCTGCAGCATGGAGGTTCACAGAGGACAGTTATGCTATGTTCCTGTCTGTAAGCATAGCAGAGTACTATTAGTAGTGATAGGGGTTGGCTTTCTCTCTTGGGGTAGGTCTCAGGTTGGACTCATCATCGACTGGACAGTCCTCATTATATATATATATATATATATATATATATATACAATAATATATACATATATTATAATGTACACATATACAATATATGTACATAATAATATGAGATTATTTTCTACTCACCTGACATGTCAACTGGTATTAACATCACTTGGATATTTCTTAGGAAGCCATATTGTTGATATTTTATAGGTGCAGAAACACTGTCTTATATAAGAAACACAACCTACACAGCAATCATCCTGTTCTTCAAGATCTTACAGTCATTCTCTCTCTTCCAAGATTTTCACTGATCCTTAGTAGTGGGGTGGTATTATAGATATAACAACTGGGGCTCAATACTCCACTGTCAGTTCTTCTCTGCATTTTGATCAGTTGTGGATTTTGTGATGGTCTCGGTCCATTGTAAAAAATCAAGCTTTTTTGATAATTGGTAAGGGCTATATTTAATGTTGGCATAAAGATAAATATTTATAACAGAGTTAAAATATTATATTTGTTTAGGAAGTTGACTGTGGCAGACTTCAAGCCTCATGTAGTTGCCTAGACTGATGTTTCTGAGCACAAATTTCTTCCTATCAAGAGGTTCTTGTGGTGGTTTAAAGGATATGGACTCCCATTGATGAATATATTTGAATATTTCATCCCTAAATGACAGAACTCTTTGGTTCATATTAGGAGGTGTGCCCTTGTTAGAAAAAAGGGTGTCCCTAGAGATTAGGGTAGAGTTTGATGTTTCAAAAGATTTATGCCATTCACAGTGCCCTCAGATCAAGATGTGAGATCTCAGATTATTTTGTCATGCCATCTTGGACTCTAACCCTCTGTAATCATAAGCCAAATTCCAAATTAATCTCTTTTATATATTGCCTTGTTCATGGTGTTTTTTCACAACAATAAAAAAATAACTAAGTTTGAAGTTGCTACCAGGTAGTAGACAACTGCTGTGACAAGCCTAGCTATGCAGTTTTTGGATGAATATGGAAGACTTTGGAATTATTGTATAGAAAGATGGTTGAATGTAGTTAATGGAGCTTAGTGGGTCATCCAAATAGGAACTTGGAAGACTTTAGTACCCAGAGCAATGTGGACTATAGAGGCTCAGCTCAAGAGATTCCATAGGGATACAATATTAGCAAGTGGGCTAAAGACAGTTAGTGGGATATTTTGGCAAAGAATTTAGCTAACTTCTGTTTCATAATAAAAATTTTCCATAGGCTAAATTGAAATGTAATCGAATTTTAAGGACATTTCAATCCAGACAATACTGATCCTGTCATGTGATTATTAATAAACCTTCTTATGCTGGTCTACAGTGAAATAGAGCAAGTAGGTCAAAAAGAAATAAACAATGTAGAATCTAAAGAGTAAACAAACACCAGGAAATGTAAAGTTATAGCCAAAGATTGTGCTTAAAGAGATGAGAAACTGAAGAGAGCTGTGATCTGAGGTGCAATGAAGGCATGGTGTGCTCATACCTCCACCCCACCCAGGTAATATTCCAACTTGTGAAAAGTAAGTCCAAAGAAATTTTCTGCTCCTAAAAAACAAGAACAAAGGAAAACTTCTCCAAATGTGATTCAAGGTATGTGGGCTTTGAGGATGATAGAAAGTTGAAATTTGTAGTATTGTCCACATAATTCTGCCTTTAGATTCATAAAGACTATATTAGTAAAGAGGTTGTGAAATCTTCCTCTACCATTATGGAGATCCAGTCTATGTCGTAGCAGAATCAATGCATGGAAGTCCTGAGAACCATGGCTTCCTGGAGAAAATAAA
Source organism: Lophiomys imhausi (assembly GCA_907164525.1). Taxonomy (NCBI): domain Eukaryota; kingdom Metazoa; phylum Chordata; class Mammalia; order Rodentia; family Muridae; genus Lophiomys; species Lophiomys imhausi. The sequence goes on from CAJQZJ010013043.1 coordinate 493,540, forward strand.
GTCTGGATTTTGGTGGAGACCCCAGGATGTTGGAAATACAAGAGCCATACAAAGTTAGTCATAAGACCTAGATAGAATAGTGTTAACCATGACAAAATTAGTTACCAAATCTTGGCATTCCCTAAACAATTAGAAATTAAAGACAGAAAAATATTTATTAGTTATATATATATTTATATATATAAATAAATAATTTATCTTAAGCACCGTTTTTACTTAACTGCATTATTTAAAATTAATAATCAAAGAATCTGTTAAAGGTTTAATGATTTAATGGGTAGTTTAGGAAATTAAAGACTATCAGTCTCAAGTAGAGAATGATCAAATAATTTGAGAACTATCATTTTATCAATTCTTTTATTAAAAAATAGAAAATGTGTTAATTTTCCTCTTTTTCATTAATGAAAATTTTAAAATAGAATAGTAACAATTGTTGGCTATGTTTGGAAGCTTACTTTAAATTTAAGAAAAACTAGTAAAATATCTTTTCTATGTTATGTTAGGACTTATATTAGATTTGTTTTCTTAACATACTCTGTGAATTGAATAATAAGAAATTGCTGGTCCATTAAAAAAAAGAGAAAAGGAATGAAACAGCATATGAATAAAAAAGGAAATGAATACAAATGCATTGAAAATACACAAATACATTTTCCAATTGCCCTTTGTTTGACTGATCCCTTATCTATTTTATCCAACACTGGCTGACCTAGAACAGTTAACATACCTCTACCAAGCACAGGGAGTGACTTCTAAATCAGCCCCACCCCTACAGCCCTATTGAATAAGGTCTAGATTAAAAATGGTAAACATGATTCCTAGCATATGGGATCTATGAAAAGCTATAAATTGTCCACTCAATACCTGACATAGTTTCATTTTAAGTTAGCTCTATTCCATCTCTGGACTTCATTACAATAAGACACTTCCCTCTTGGATATATACAGTTTGAAGAATGCCAAATAAAATCATTCTATAAAACATGATCAGGACAGTATATTTTTCCCCATGACAACTTCTGGAGCTTTATGTCACAGTATACTTATATTTGTAGATACATTTTCAGTTGAAGAAATTTAGAGAAAACTTTGAGATGTCTCTGCATTCAATGAAATCTAAGATTCCCTGAACTGACTTAATTACATGATTCCTGGTTCATGTTACTTTACCTATGGAGGTGTCCTATTGGAAATCAGGCTCATGTTTTTTCATCTAAGTTGCAGTGCAGCGCAATCATTGGCACACAGGATCCTTTTGGAAAGAAGCTGGAATAATGGCACTTATAAACTTAATGAGCATGTCTGATGAGAAGGCATTGGATACCTGGAATCAAAAAAGGGGAACAAAGAGAAACTAATGAGTAAAATTTTTCACAAAAGCAGCCTTCACTGAAAGGTAGAGACACATCTTATGGAATGCACATTGTTGTCTCAAGCTTTATCTCTTTTCCCTTCCTTAATCTTGATTGATCTTGACCACATAACATATAATTATCAGGAGGAGAGAGCTTGTCTGTCCCACCCTCCTGATATCTATCCACTATCTATAGGTATGCACTGAGATTGTTTAAACAAAGTTTCCAAGTGCTTAAGGGGTTCTGAAAAACTTTTTCCCTATGTTGAATCTATTGAAGTTTAATTTAGTTCCATTTCATTCAACCAGTTCATGACTGTAAATCTCTTCAATTAGTAATCTCAGTGCCTTAGTGAAGATGCCAGTGAACACTGACCTCCTGTAAGAAAGATAAGGAAATCAGCAACTTTCACAGATACTAGGAAACAATTGTAAGTTTGAGAAAATATTCTTTCTTCCACTTAATTTATTTTTTATTTAATCTTAGGAACTAACAGAATTGTTCTGCTGCTCAGGGGCTAATGCTTTGTCTCTTATATGAAGACATAGTACCTGCAATTTGGTTCATGCTTATTCTTATTAAACTGAATGGACAACAAGACTGGCTGAGATGGTCCTTGTGAAAGTGTACCAGAGCTAATTGAAGTACTTCTAAAGATCCTATCTCTTTATATCAAGGCCACTGGTGTGCTGAGACAGTATAAGGGCATCATCAAAATGTCCTTGAGGGACAGCTCATCAAAATCAGATCCACTGGCATCCATAGGTGTGGAGGCAACATTCTCCCACAGAAGGAGGAGGAGGTTTCACAACAACAGCATCAACAGAGTCTCTGATATAGAGAGCTAGAGTTTTGCTAAGATCCATTCATAAACAGCTTGTGGCTCTCATGAGTGTCTGAATACCTGAAACCACATCCATGGTGCTGAGACTTCATGTAAATTGAAGTTACTGCCTGTAAAGCACAAACTTTGCATTTGATAACATGAACACTTTATCTATATCACTTGCTCTATAAAGCACCCCTCCTTAAATTTTTTGAGCATGATCTCTGCTGGGTTCCTCACTAATTTGCTGATTCAACAGATGGACAGTGAGAGAAATCTAAACCTATCAGCTGTTCATAGTTCCAAAGACTCAGGGACCGGGATAGCTGCCACCTTTCATCATCGCACAAGCGTCACTTTACAACAAATCCACTTTCTTTAATTTCAAAGATTTCAACTATTGAAGTTGTTGAAAGCCTCCATGACATTTCCAGATTTTGTTTTAATTTCGTATATTTGCTTTGTTTTAAATGTTATTTATTGAATCAAGTTACATCTCCATCACAGCCCCCTCCCTCTACCCCTCCCACTTCCACACTTCCACCTTCTACCCCCACTCCCACCTATCTGGTGTAGGGTGCCCCACTTATCAGCCCCCCTCAGTTTATCAGTCACATGAAAGCTAAGAGCTTCCTCTAGGACAGGGAGGGCCACTATGGCAATTCCACTAGGGATGAAGTGTCCCACTAACATGTAATAAAGTACATATTCTTATTAATTTGTTTCTGTTGGTTGTAGGATAGTTATCCTGTACCGTATGACTAAAGTCCAGTTACAACTGAATACATTCCATTTGTACCTTTCTGGATCTGAGTTAGCTCACTAAGGATGGGAGCGCAAACTTGTACCACTGCTATGGAGATCAGTCTGGTGATATCGTTAAAAACTTGGAATAGCTCTACCTCAAGACCCAGCCTTACCATACCTGGGCATATAGACAAAAGATTCCTCACCAAACTGCAAGGACAACTTCCTCAACTATGTTCATAGCAGCTTTATTTGTAATAGTTAGAAACTGGAAACAACCCAGATGTCCTTCAACCAAGGAAAGGATAAAAAAAAAAATCTGTGGTGCATTTTCGATTTTTAAACAACATGCATGATTTTTGACCATTAGATACCACTATTATTGTCCCCTTCCTCACTGTATGTGTCTGTCATTTTGTGTGTTCATCTACATAAAAGCAAGTGTGAATAGGAGCCAGAGAACAACCTTGGGTGTTACTAGGGAAACAATATTGATTGATTTTAAGATTTTTTTTTAAGATGGAATCTCTTCCTGCCTGAAAACTTATCAAATAAAGAAGACTGGTTGTCTGCAAATTGCATATTTTCATTGTTTCTGATAGCTGAGTATTATTCCATTGCGTAGATGTATCACAGTTTTTTAATCCATTCTTCGGTTGAGGGACATCTGGGTTGTTTCCAGTTCCTAGCTATTACAAATAAGGCTGCTATGAACATAGATGAGGAAACTTCCTTGTGATTGGGTGAGGAGTCATTTGGACGTATATCCAGAAGTGGTATGGCTGGGTCCCGAGGTAGAGCTATTCCAAGTTTTCTAAGATATAGCCAGACTGACCTCCATAGTGGTTGCACAAGCCTGTATTCCCACCAGCAATGGAGGAAGGTTCCCCTTTCTCCACACCCTCACCAGTATGTGCTGTCATTTGAGCTTTTAATCTTAGCCAAATGGATGGAACTAGAGAAGCTCATCCTGAGTGAGCTAACCCAGACTCAGAAGGATGCACATGGCATCTATTCACTTATAGTCAGATTTTAGTCATGTAGTACAGGATAACTATACTACAACCAATGCACCAAAGGGAACATGGACATAGACTTCTTTTTATCTTTCTCCCTGTCAATGAGACACTTTTCCGTAGTGGTGCTGCCTTGTAGGCCCCCAGTGTATGAGGAGGCTCTTGGCCCTCATATGACTGCTGAAATGGGGTGGGGGACCATTAGGTAGGGACACTCTACTACAGAGAAGTGGGATGGAAGGGTTAGGGGGTAGAGTGTGGGAGGGCAGGACTGGAACGGTGGAAAGAGGACACTGTGATGGAGATGTAACCTGAAGTAATAAATGTCAGAAGCCAAGACCCTCGCCTCTCACCCTCACCCCCTACCTTTCCCCACCTGCACAATGTCCCCTGCAGCTTTATACTGCCTGGCAATTGCAAAGTTCCAGGTTGGCAGTTACAGTTTGATTCAAAGCAGTGTACCATGTCTTCTGAAGAAAAATGGGTGGGCAGTTACAGATTCATTCAAAGCAGTGTACCGTGTCTTCTGAGGAAAATAGGTAGACCACACAATGTTCCAGGGCACAGGCCAAGAAGATTCTATATTTTCCCACCACCTGACCCCTCTCACCTCCTCCCCTTGTAAAGCATATTATAAAAAGGCGCGCTTTGTGCTCAAAAACACGGCTCTTGACAAGCAATTGCTTCCTTGAGTCCTTTCCCTCTCTCGCCCGTTCTTTTTTCAGGTTGCGGTCCTCCTTGCCCCCACGAATTACTAGGACCCGCAGGTTGGGTCACGTGGCACCCAACGTGAGGCTCGAGGCATGGACCCCTCCGGATGGACTCTCGATGAAGCATGTACACGACATTAAGATTGAGTGACCTGTTGTCCTCGAGTGAGTCTATTTTCATTTCTGTCCCATAAGAATGGGCCATTCTCTGTCAAAGGAGGCATCCTTTGTAAAGGACCTCAAACATACACTCAGAGAGAGAGGAATGAGGGTTAAAAAGAAGGGTCTTATAAATTTCTTTGTGTTTATTGATAAAAGCTCTCCGTGTTTCATAATAGATGGTCCTACTATTCATCCAAAGAAATGTCAAAAGGTAGGCTGTGAATTAAATGAAATAATTAAAAATGAAGACAATTCTCCTCTTCCTGCAACAATTTTCTCTTTCTAGGGTATTATTAGGGACATTATTGAAGATGCTGATAAGGATATAGGATAGCGTCAAATTTTGTCTGTTGCAGAATATTGTCTGTCACAGTCCAGGTCAAATTCTACCTGCTCTTCTCGTCACCCCTCTCAGTCTCCGTCTCAGGACTCCGTTCCTTTCACTCTTATAGACATCCCCCCTGAACAGGACTCCCCTCCTTCTGATCCGCCTTGCCTTTATCCAGATTTACATTCTCTCCAGCCTCCTCCTTTTGATTCTCCAGCTGTCTCCGACCTGCGGACTCCCTCCTCCGCTCACCTTTGCAACCCTGTCCTTCAAAAATCTGCTTCCCTCTGCCCTCCCTGCCTTCCTATTAAACAACATTCTTCTTCTCCTCTGCCACCCTCTCAGCTGACAGCTCTGGCCGCTCCCCCCGACCCAGAGCCTTTGGGACCCAGGGGTGCCGCCTCCCTTGAGAATGAAGCCGCCTGTTATCACAATCCTGACTGGCCTCCTCTCACCATGCCTTCTGCCTTTCCAACCTTCCCTATCACCTTGCCTAACTCTCTTTCCGATATGCGAGACTGCTTTGCTTCTCAGGTTCGTGAACTGACGGACATCCTTCGCCTCCAAAAACAAGTTTTGCGTCTCTCGGTCCTTTGTTCTTCCTCTGCCCCTCCTCCAGATTCTCTCCACCTAGCCTTTCCAGTCACCCGGTCACAAGTCCCTCCCTCGCAGGCACCCGCAGCTTCTGATTCTAACTCCACCGCCTCCCCCAGGTGCTTGGTCCGGTGCTCGGCATCCCTCCTCCTCCATGCCTGTCGCACCTCCCCCCTCCCGCTTTGTGCCTGCTTCCTCTTCTCGTCCTTCTCACAAGCCCTCTCAAACAACCTGTGCCCTGCCCGAGACTGAGGCTGATTCCTCTGAGGACAAGCCCAATTCAGAAATTGACAATGAAAGTGATAACGAAGATACAAGTAACCCCACAGTCTTTAAAAAACTCCATTTTAAACATCTTGAAAAGTTAAATTCGGCCATTAGAAATTATGGCCCTAATGCCCCCTTCACTCTCTCCCTCCTTGAGAGTCTCGGTGGAGGTGGATACTTAACTCCCAATGAATGGCTCACTGTCGCCCAGTCAGTCCTGACTCAGGGACAGTTCCTTTCTTGGCAGGCTGATTGGGCCGACCGCTGCAGGTCTCAGGCACAAGCCAATCTCTCAAGCACACGTTCGCCCTCCAACAAGTGGACGCTTGATAAACTCCTAGGTTGAGGAAAAATGCCTCTAACCAAATACAAAAAAAAGTTTCTCTGGGTCTCTTAGCTCAGTCCTCTTCAGCAGCTATGAGCACCTGGAGAGCCATTCCCATGAAAGGCTCTGTTCTTTCTCCCTTGACTAAGATTACTCAAGGCAATCAAAAAGAGTTTTCAGATTTTGTTGCTCGCCTCCTACAGGCAGCTGAGAGGTCCTTGGGACCTGGCCAGGGAGAAAATAAACTTCTCCAACAGCTTGCTTATGAAAATGCTAATTCTGCCTGTAGGGTTGCCCTTCGAGGAAAATATAAAGATAAAGACTTGGATGAAATGATCCATATCTGCAGAGATGTAGATCCCTTTGCCCAAAAAGTCTCACAAGCCATCCATCTGGCTATGGGAACAGCCACTAGTGGTGGGGCCACTGGGTCCACGTGTTTCAAATGTGGTCAACTGGGTCATTTTGTTAAACAGTGCCCTCAAGGTAAACTTATAACTCTACTCCACCCTCAGCTAAGGGGAGAGCGTCCACCCCCAATGACCCATTGCTCTCGCTGCAAGCAAGGCAAACACTGGGCTAATTCCTGCCAATCCAAAACTGATATTCTGGGCAATCCCCTCCCTCCCCTTCTGGGAAACGGGATGCAGGGCCAGCCCCGGGCCCCTCAGCTAGTCTCCTTCCTGCCGGCCTCAGGGAAGAGCCAGACAGGGCCACACCAAACCCTCCATCAACAACTCCCAAACCAACCTCAGCCCTCCATAGGGCTACCCCAGGGAGCGCAGGATTGGACCTCTGTGCCTCCTCTGATACAATATTAGTACCTAAAAGGGGAGTTCAGATAATCCCTACTGGTGTCTTTGGGCCTCCCCCACCCCAGATTTACTTTCTTATTTTGGGCAGAACGTCTGCCACACTCCAAGGCATTACTATCTTCCCTTCGATTGTTGATAACGATTACTCTGGGGAAATCAAAGTGCTGGCCTCTAGCTCCAGAGGGCCTCTTCACATCTGCCGGGGACAACACCTTGCACAGTCCCTCCCCCTTCCACTGGACACCTCACCACCCCCCTTGGGCCCAACCTGGGGTGCCTCCACCCAGGGTCCTCTGATGTCTATTGGGTCCAAAAACTCTCACAAAAACGCCCACAGCTAAAACTTAAACTCAATGGCAAAACCTTTGAAGGCATTCTTGATTCAGGAGCAGACTCCACAGTTATCTCACAGGCCTCCTGGCCCCCCTCTTGGTCCTGTCAGCCTTCTTTAACCCACCTCCAAGGCATTGGCCAGTCCACCAACACCCTTCAGAGCTCCCAATTGCTAACTTGAGAGGATCCTGAGGGTAATACTGGATATGTTAGGCCATTCATTGTATCTGGCCTCCCTATAAACTTATGGGGTCGAGATGTATTGAGTCAAATGGGAGTCCTTATGTTTAGCCCCTCTATGGCTGTTACCCACCAGATGCTGGACAGGGGTTCATTCCGGGACAAGGCTTGGGCAAAAACAACCAAGGGATCCCCACCCCAGTTGCTGTTACACCAAAAACCTCACGCTCAGGACTAGGTTATGATTCAAACTTTTCTTAAGGGCCATTGCTCCTCCTGCACACCAGGCAGATAAAATCACCTGGAAGTCAGATTCCCCTGTCTGGATCGACCAATGGCCCCTCCCCCAACATAAACTTTCAGCGGCCATGCAGTCAGTGCAGGAACAATTAGATGCTGGCCACATTGAACCCTCCACCTCCCCTTGGAATACACCCATTTTTGTGATACAAAAGAAAGGGGGTAGATGGAGACTGCTCCAGGACCTCAGAGAAATTAACAAGACTATGGTCCCAATGGGAGCTCTCCAGCCTGGCCTCCCCTCCCCTGTGGCAATACCTAAGGGTTACAACAAGATGGTTATTGACTTAAAAGATTGTTTTTTTCTATATTCCCTTACATCCAAAAGATAGTAAGCGCTTTGCCTTTAGCCTCCCTGTTGTTAATTGCATTGGGCCATCTCCACGATTTGAGTGGAGACTCCTGCCTCAGGGGATGGCCAATAGTCCCACCCTTTGTCAAAAATTTGTGGCGCAGGCCATCAACCCTTTTCGCCTTAACTACCCTGAGTTGTATATCATCCACTATATGGACGATATCCATTTGGCCAGCCCTGACGACACCAACTTACTCAGAGTTGGCCAGGAGTTGGTAACTGCCCTTCAAGACCCCAGGTTACAGATTGCTCCCAAGAAGGTCCAGCTACAGCCCCCATACTTATTCCTGGGCTTTGAACTTCACCCCTCTAAGGTCCTCTCTCAAAAAATTGAACTCAGAAAAGATTCCTTACAAACACTTAATGATTTTCAACGCCTCTTGGGGGACATAAATTGGTTATGCCCCTATTTAAAATTAACAGCTGGAGAGCTCAAGCCTCTATTTGACATTCTTCAAGGAGACTCCTCCCCCTCCTCCCCCACACCTTAACCCCTGAAGCCACTTCCGCCCTTAAGTGGTGGAAAAAGCCATTCAACAACAGACTTACCTACTATTCTCCAACCTCCTCCTTATGGTTATTGGTCCTTCCCACTGTGTTTGCCCCCACAGGACTGTTGTGGCAGACTAAACCTTTATATTGGCTTCATTTGCCCGCCACCCCTCCTAAAATACACCTGTCTACCCCTCCTTAGTGACACAAATTATAAGGATGGGAAGAGAAAATTCCCTGAGACTCTTTGGTAAAGACCCTGACCTTATCATCATCCCCATGATGCCTCCCAAGTCCGATGGTTACTTCAGACTTCAGACGAATGGGCCATTAGCTGTATTTCATTTCAGGGAAAGATAGACAACCACTATCCCTCCGATAAGCTCATACAGTTTCTTGAACATCAAGAGGTGGTCTTCCCTAAAGCGACAAAGAACTCCCCCATTCCTCAAGCGCCACTGATCTTTACAGATGGGTCCTCCTCTGGGGTCGCAGCCTTTAGCATAGGTGGACAGGTCTCTAGATTTCAGACCAAATTCTCCTCAACACAATTGGTGGAACTGGTTGCTGTTATTCAGGTCTTTAAGACTTCCCCAGATTGCGCTTTTAATCTTTTCACTGATAGTGCATATGTGGCTCAATCAGTGCCTCTGTTAGAGACCGTTCCCTTTATAGGGCAGTCTACCAATGCCTCCCCCCTCTTTGTTGAGCTTCAAAAGATTATTCTAGCTGGATCCCACCCATTCTTTGTGGGTCACATACGTGCCCACTCTGGTCTTCCTGGACCTCTGATCAAGGAAAATGACCTCGTTGACAGGACTACCCGAGGGTCCCCATACCGCCTGGCGACCTTGGCCCTACCCTTTGACCCTATAAAACAAGCACAAATGGCCCACCAATTACATCATCTCAATGCCCAGACCCTCCCACAGATGTTCTCTATTACCTGGGAACAGACACGCCAGATAGTGCGTCAGTGACAAGGATGTCTCACCCTCCTACCCGAGTTACATGTGGGGGTAAATCCTCGTGGCCTCACTCCAGGAGAAATATGGCAAATGGATGTTACTCACTTTGCCCCTTTTGGCAAGCTTAAATATATACATGTTTCTATTGATACTTTTAGTGGCTTTCTCTGCGCTTCACTTCAAACTGGTAAAGCTACCAAAAATGTTATTAATCATATGATTTCTTGCCTTGCCTTTATGCCCATACCTAAAATGCTCAAGACTGACAACAGCCCTGGGTATACCAGCGCCTCCTTCAAACAGTTTTGTGCCCAGCTTAATATTAAACATGTCACTGGTATCCCATATAACCCCCAAGGACAGGACATTGTAGAAAGGACACATCAGACCTTAAAAAATATTCTCTTGAAATTACAACATTCAGGAGGGATCTTGTATCCCCCCCAAAAAAAATCATAAAACTTTACTAAGTCATACACTGTTCGTTCTCAATTTTTTAACCCTTGATGAAAGAGGAAAGTCTGCAGCAGACAGATTCTGGCACCCCACTACAGCAGACTCCTATGCCAAAGCCATGTGGAAAGATCCATTAACACACAAATGGAATGGTCCCGACCCAGTCCTCATCTGGGGGAAAGGACATGCCTGCATATATGATTCCAAGGAACAAAATGCCAGATGGCTGCCAGAAAGACTGGTAAAATTAGCTAACTCCACCCCAGGGGCACCACCTGAGAATGGTCCTTAACTGTGCTTCCTTGTCGCGTCCCCCCTTGTCCAGCAAGGAATGACGCAACTCATAAAAGCTCTTCTCCTGCAGTTTATTCAGGTCCCTTGAAAACAGTCTTCCGAATAAAGGGGCAGACCCAACCCACAGGCTAAATACTAATTAAACAGCCAGTCAAGTAAAGCCAAGTGGTGCTATCTTAGAGGTCTACGTAGGCGGAAGCAAGCCAGATCAGCAGTCTTTGCCAAATATGAACTTATTATCAAAAAGAGCACTCACCGTCGGGCTGGTGGAAGGCAGAGACCAGCGCCATCTTTAGGGCATGGCACTTCGCAGCTCTCTACACTTCCTTTCAGAAAAATGCATTCAGTCACCTTGCTCCTCCTGTTCACGCTCCAGATTTACCTGCCTGTGAGTACCACCCCCCAACGCTCCCCATACCAGATTTATAATTTTACTTGGGTCATAATCAACCAAGCGGGAGACATTGTTAATTCCAGCTCCTCGCTTGGAGCTCGGCCTTCATGGCCCCCTCTAGAGGTAGACCTTTGTGCCCTTGCCTTGGCAGCTTCTCCTTATTGGGGTACTCCCGCTTATTATTGGCCCCAATCCTCAGCCCGCGAGGATTCTGATTACTCCACTGATCCTGGATGCAGTAATACTGTCCGCAGAACAGCCCTTGCACTTAATACAGGGGGGATATATGTGTGTCCTGGACCCACCCATATAGACTGGTCCTTAAATTATCGATGTGGATTTGATGCTGACTATTTTTGTGCATCCTGGGGATGCGAGACCACTGGAGACACCTACTGGAAACCTTCCTCATCTTGGGACTTTATTACTGTGAAACGTTAAGTTTTCAGTTAAGCAGGTTTATGGTCCAAACGAACAACCCCTTAATTCTGACTGCGGCCCCTCTAGCAAGCTTAAAGGATGGTGTAATCGCCTGGTTATTAACTTTACCCAAAAGGCTAAGAACCAGGACTGGACCCAGCGTGGTCTCCAATGGGGACTTCGCCTTTATAAAATGGGCTCAGACCCAGGGCTCACCTTTACAATAAATATTCTTAAGACCATCCCCAATAAAAATATTGCCGCTGTAGGTCCCAATCCTGTTTTACAACAACCTTCAAAGCCTCTCAATCCAGCCCCCAAAGCCTCCAAACCCACAGTCCCTGCCCCTGGTGCCTTGCCCTCATCCTCTCCCTTGATACCTTTGACCACCATGTTTCAGCCCACTCTTCCCAAAGGCCCTCTCAGTTCTGCTGACCTCATTGTTTCCTTGGTAAATGCTTCTCTTGAAGCTATCCACAAGACCACCAATCCTAATTATCAAGAATGTTGGATTTGTTTTTCACCTACTCCTCCCTTCTACTAGGGAATAGCTATCCTCTCCCCTCCCACCTTTACCAATGATAGTAACAGACTCCTTGGGATTTCTTCACCTGAAGGAGGTCTTACCCTTAGCTCCATTTCAGGAATAGGCCTCTGCCTCCTAGGACCCTCCATGCTCCCTCCTAGGGACTTGATTCCAGTGTGCAATCAGACACTGATCCTTAATGATACCTTTCAATTCACCCTGGCACCCAATGGTACATATTTTGCCTGTGCTTCTGGCTTGACCCCTCATATATACATTCCTGCCTTTTTATCTTCCAGAGATTACTGTGTAGTTGTTACCATTCTCCCACATTTTCTCATTCATGACCCAGAATCCTTCCTCAACTTCATAGATCGAGGACCCTCTCTGAGAACCAAGAGAGAACCCCTGACTGCCCTCACCTTGTCTGTTGTACTAGGAATCAGTTTTATCGGAGCGGGCACAGGTATCACTTCCTTGGTGACTTCCAATAATCACTATGCTCATCTCCAATCCCTCATTGACAAAGACTTAAATAATTTGAGGGAAGGAAAACAAGACTTTAAGGATTCTGTGGCTTCTCTTTCTAAGGTAGTGTTACAGAACAGGAGAGGACTTGACCTTGTCTTCCTTAAGGAAGGGGGTCTCTGCGTGGCCCTCAGAGAAGAATGTTGCTTTTACTCTGATAAGACAGGCCTTGTTCAAAATAGTCTGGATAAGGTCAAAAAGAGTTTAGAAGAAAGAAAAAGAGCCAGAGAACAACAAGAGTCATGGTATCAAAATTGGTTCTCTACCTCTCCTTGGCTCACCACCCTGTTGCCTAGTTTACTAGGACCCCTTGTTGGCATTTTCTTGCTTCTCTCATTTGGCCCTTGGGCTTTTAACCGTCTCACAAGTTTTGTTAAGAACCAGGTTGATTCTGCCATCAAGAAGCCGGTCAAAATTCACTACCATCAACTAAAGACTAAAGAAGATCCTGAAATGTTTCTGCCAGAGACTGGCGCAGCTGCCAGTCCCCCTGCCTACCCCTATGGCCAACCCTTAGACTTCCACACCCTCAAGAAGGATTCATGGTATGCCTGGCTCTGCCCTCGCTTCTCTCGCTAGGGAGCCTGGCCTCTTGATCACCCCAACAAAAAATTGGCCTTTTTCCTAAACTAAAACCTGCCTTTGATATGGCCCTCTATATCAGGAAGTCTTCCTTTATGACAATATTACGCCCCAAGCTGACAAACGGCTGATAACCTGGGCATTCACAAAGGGATTAGGACGGCTGTGAGTTAGCCCGATGACGGGATTATTTTAGGTCCACTTCCCAGGGGCCCACCCAATGCAGCCGAAAAGGAGTGCGTGGTCCTGGGAGTGGGTGCAGCCTACATAGCCTAAGACAGGGCCCTCACCCTCCTTTCACCCACCTCGGGGTTCCTTAACGTTGCCTATCATCATCAGCCTAAAGCCTTTGACCATCAGCATGACTCGCCTCACACCAATGTCTTGGGGTTGTGAACTTGTCCGAGACCTCCCACGTTTAGACCTCCAAAATTCTAAATTCATGTAGTTGGGATTGATCACTAGACGCCCTCTCCATTCTAAACAGAGAAGGGGGAGATGTCAGAAGCCAAGACCCTCGCCTCTCACCCTCACCCCCTACCTTTCCCCACCTGCACAATGTCTCCTGCAGCTTCATACTGCCTGGCAATTGCAAAGTTCTTGGTTGGCAGTTACAGATTGATTCAAAGCAGTGTACCGTGTCTTCTGAAGAAAAATGGGTTGGCAGTTACAGATTGATTCAAAGCAGTGTACCGTGTCTTCTGAGAAAAATGGGTAGATCATACAATGTCCAGGGCACAGGCCAAGAAGATTCTGTATTTTCCCACCACCTGGCCCCTCTCACCTCCTCCCCTTGTAAAACATATTATAAAAAAGCACTTTGCGCTCAAATACACGGCTCTTGACAAGCAATTGCTTCCTTGAGTCCTTTCCCTCTCTCGCCCGTTCTTTTTTCATGTTGCGGTCCTCCTCGCCCCCACGAATTACTAGGACCCGCGGGTCGGGTCACCTCAATGTACACAAACCCCATCCTATTGCCTCTAGATGAGCAGCCTATTTGTAAGAATGTAGAAATGTCAAACTGCGGCTGCACAACAATGCCTTTCATAATAGAATTGATGGAGGGGCTGTAGATAAGTTTCAGTGTTTAAGAGTACTGAATATTCAAATGAAGATGAGAATTGTTCTTTCAAGGTCTGTAATAATTTTGTTAGTATTTTGATAGGAATTGCATTGAATCTGTATATTGCTTTTGGTAGGATGACCATTTTTATTATGTTGATCCTACCAATCCATGAGCATGGGAGATCTCTCCATCTTCTGATGTCTTCTTCAATTTCTTTCTTCAAGGACTTGAAGTTCTTGTCATACAGGTTTTCACTTGCTTGGTTACAGTTACCCTCAGATATTTTCTATTGTTTGTGGCTATTGTGAAGGGTGTTGGTTCCCTGATTTCTTTCTCATCCCATTTATCTTTGTATAAAGAAGGACTACCAATTGTTTGAATTAATTTTGTATCCAGACACCTTACTGAAGTTGTTTATGTTATGTAGGATTTCTCTGGTGGAAATTTTGGGGTCACTGATCTATATTATCATATCATCTGTGAAAAGGGATACTTTGACTTCTTCCCTTCTAATTTGTATTTCCTTGATCTCTTTTAGTTCTCTTATTGTTCTAACAAGAACTTCAAGCACTATGTTAAAGAGCTATGGGGAGAGTGAGCATCCTTGCTTTGTCCCTGATTTTAGGAGAAATATTTTAAGGTTTTTTTTCCATTTAATTTAATGTTGGCTACTGACTTGCTGTATATTGCCTTTATTATTTCTGGGTATGGTTCTTGTATGCTTGCTCTCTACACAACTTTTAGCAAGAAGGGGTGTTGGATTTTGTCAAATGATTTTTAGCATCTAGCATGATCATATAGTTTTTGTCTTTCAATTCATTTACATGGTTGATTATGCTGATGGATTTTCATATGTTGAACCACCCCTGCATTCCTGGGATGAAACCTACTTGATCATGCTGTATAATACTTTTCATGTGTTCTTGGATTAGGTTTGCAAACCCAGAATAGCTAAATAAATCCTGTATAATAAAAAATCATCTGGAGATATCACCATTCCAGATTTCAAGCTATACTACAGAGCAATAGTAATAAAAACAGCATGATACTGGTATAGAAACAGATCAGTTGATCAATGGGATTTAATTGAAGACCCAGAGATAAACTTAATTTTTGACAAAGAAGCAAAATTTTACAATTGAAAAAGGACAGTATCTTCAATAAATCGTGCTGGTCTAACTGGGTGTCAGCATGTAAAAGAATGCAAATAGACCCATATTTATCACCTTGCACAAAATTTAAGTTCAAGTGGATCAAAGGCCTTAACATAAAACTGGATACACTAAGTCTAATAGAAGAGAAAGTGATGAAAAGCCTTGAACTCATTGACACAGGTGACAACTACCTGAACAGAACACCAATAGCTCAGGTTCTAAAACCAACAATCAATAAATGGGACCTCATGAAACTGAAAAGCTTCTATAAGGCAAAGGACATTGTCACTAGAACAAAACGGCAAACTACAGATTGGGAAATATCTTTAGCAACCCGACATCAGGCAGAGGGTTAATATCCAAAATTTATAAAGAACTCAAGAAATTAAACAGCAAGAAAGCAAATAACCCAATCAAAAAATGGAGTACAGAGCTAAACCAAGAATTCACAAAAGAGGAATCTCTAATGGCTGAGAGACAATTGATGAAATGCACAACATTCTTAATAATCAGAAAAGTGCAACTGAAGACAACCCTGAGATTCCATCTCACACCTGTCAGAATGGCTAAGATTAAAAACTAAAATGACAGCACATGTTGGCAAGGTTGTGGAGAAAGAGGAACACTCCTCCATTGCTGGTGAGAGTGCAAACTTGTACAACCACTATGGAAATCAGTCTGGCGATATCTTAGAAAACTTGGAATAACTCTACCTCAAGACCCAGACATATCACTCCTTAGTATACATCCAAACGATTCCTAACCAAACCACGGACATCTCCTCATCTATGTTCGTAACAGCTTTATTTGTAATAACTAAAAACTGGAAACAGCCCAGATGTCCCTCAACTGAGGAATGGATAAAAACTGTGGCACATTTACACAATGGAATACTATTCAGTCATCAGAAACAAGGAAATCATGCAATTTGCAGCCAAATGGATGGGACTAGAAAAGCTCATCCTGAGTGAGCTAACCCAGACTCAGAAAGATGCACATGGCATCTATTCACTTACAACAGAATTTTAGCCATATAGTACAGGATAACTATCCTACAACCAACAGACTGAAAAGAACAGGAACATAGAGTTTGTTACTTGTTAGTGGGATACTTTGCCCTAGTGGAGCTTCCATGGAGGCCCCCATTGCAAGAGTAAGCTCTTAGCCCTCATATGGCTGTTGAACTGAAGGTGGCTGATATGTAGGACACCCCACACAGGAGGAGTAGAATAGGTGGGAGAAGAGGGAAAGGATGAAGGGGTGAGAGCCTGCATCCAGGAGGGGTTTAGGGAGGGGTCTGTGGTGGAGATGTAAACTGAAGTAATAAATAAACAGTAAAAAAAAAAAAAGAGTACTGAATATACTTCTAAGAGATCAGGGTTTGATTCCTAGAACTGACATGGTACCTGCAAGTTCACAGGAATCTGATACCCGCTTTTGTCTTCTGAAGTCATCAGGCACAAACATAGTGCACATACATACATGCAGACAAACCATTCATAAACATGATCTAAAATAAAAAGAAATTTAAAGAAAGAAAATTGATGATAAACTCAACAGAATTAGATCTCACAATGTGTGTTCACCTCCAAGATCATAGGTAAATCCCATCTCAGATTAAAATACTGTTGTGAGAAAAATCATTTAAAAGGATTCCATCAATCCAGTGGTGTCCAACATTTTGACACTGGCCCATGACAGCAAGTACAAATGTATTAGCCTACACCCATAGCTATTCCATCATATATGCATGCTGTGGTCCCCGGTTGGACCTAGTCTATCAGAGATTTAATAGGAAATGTTTACAGATTCTGAAAGTTTGAGGAGATGATGAGGGTAGTTTTCCAGGAGCAATATGGCATATAAGTAAGAGTGAAGGCTTAAGTTAGATGCAGCCCAAGTGTGGAATATATTTTATATAATTTTTAAGCCTCAGTTTTATAATCTTACTCAGCCACTGCAATAACTGAAACTCATAATAATTTTAGACGGATTAAATGCACAAATGCCAATAGATTTTTCTGTGAAGTTTCTAACAATGAAGCAGATGTCTACATATATTTCCTTTCTTTAACTTTTCCTTATAAAGTCATGTTTATTATAAATAGGGCAGTAGATGTAAAAATCAGTGGAACACTAATAAAATTATGGTTTAAGAACAATCATATCATGTGTGTGCATGTGTGTACATGGACGTGTGTGTGTGTGTGTGTGTGTGTGTGTGTGTGTGTTTGAAATTCAGTTAAGATCACATGAAATGTGGTGAAAGCATGCAAAGATGACAATACATAGACCATATCAGCACAACTAAGGCATGGTGGTATCTTGATAATTGTAGTATTTTATCAGGACATCTTGCTCAATTGACACTTAGATATGGCACAAGAAAGGCAGAAAATACAGTGAGGAATGGACGTGCAGGCTGGAAAACAAAGTAGAACATGGAGGGTCTTGAAAGTCAAGATGAGATGTCATTGCAATTCATAATATTTAAACTTGCAAACACAGGAGGCATTTGTAATGTTTAATAAATAAAATTATGATTGCATTTCCTAAATACACATGAATATGAACCATGTGTATGCAATTCAGTGCAAAGTTTCTTATGCAATAATTAGTACATCCCCAGGTGTAGACATTGATAAAGTAGGTTCTCTGCCTGGAGAATTTATGAATTAGCTACAATACTATATAGCCTTTAATTATAATTTATCTATTATATAATGTCATTGTTCTTTAATTGTTCCATTCCTCCCACTCTTTCCCAATGTCTTGCTTTTTTGTTGTTGTTGTTGTTGTTTCAAATAACTCACCATGTCAAATTTGTGCTGACATATTTGTGGTGTCATCCATTGGAATATGGGCTACCTTGAAGTGGCCATATTCTCTCCTCCCTGAACTCATTAACCATCAACAAGGCCCATGACAGGGGATGGGGTCAAGTCACTTTCCCACTCCATGCTTGAATGTTTTCTACCTTGCTCATGTGCAGTTCTTATACGTGCAAGCACACGTGCTTTAATTAATGGGTCCTATCATGTCTAGAAGACACTGCTTTGCACTAGTGCTCCTCGGCTTCTGTCTCTTAAAAATCAATTGTTCTGCCCTGCTCTTCCAAGGAGTCCCTAAGAATTGGATTTCGTGTGATATGCATATCCCATTGGTGGGTAAGCATCCCACTAATTCTTGTTCCCTGAACTATTATTATTTGAAACATTCTGTGTTCATCACCATGCACTGCACAAAGAAAATTCTGTTATAGGATCTGTGAGCGTCAGCGAATCTAGAAGTACAGAGAAATTTGAGATTGGGCAGTTTCTTTGAGAACGGGTAAAAGCTACCTGTGAGTATAGGGATGAGTTTTAGAATGTAGTTAGGAATTAGGAGGCAGTCACCAGACTGGGCCAGAGCATAGCGTGTGCCAGGTTGGCTCTACCTGGAGAAAAGATAATGGCATGGGGTAACAGGGTAAATTCTGATGGGCAGAAGGGGCTGATCATGCACAGAAGATGTGAACCCTGTCCCAAATCTGAAGGTTGGGAAAGCATGTGTAGGACACCTAAGACTTGGCTGACTCACTGAGTATAGTAGCATTGGGCCATCTTTGAAGATTGTGGTGAGTGCAGATGACTTAAAGGTAAGAGAGAACACATAACAAAGCTAAACCAGAGCTCAGGGTGTGGTGGCCTGGCAGGACCTAATGGGTGGCTATGTCATGGGGTAACAGGATTAGCATCTAGCAAACTGAGCTACTTTCTTGAGGTATCCCAATAGTCTCATGTACTTAATAACATGTAAATACTTTTAATAGAAAATTTAGTATCTGATTCTAATAACTATATCAACATTATCCTTAATTTACTGTAATTCTAAAGTAAGTTGTACATTATCCCATTTGTCTCTCAAAACTCAAAACTATTAATATATTTAGCACTAAATAAATAAAAAGTACTACTAAATTTTATTTTTAAACATCAGCATATATATATGACACCCATAATATTCAGGCATACCTTCATAATGTACAGAACTAAGATGATTTGAAAAGATGCAGCATCATGAAGTATCTCTAGCTGTGATGGACAAACAGGTATCACTATTAACTAGTACCACACAGCTCATGAGTTTGAGACAAAGGTCAACCATTTGTATATCTACACGTAAACAATAGGAAATTTTACAAACAGCAAAAAAGCCGAATTCTTCATCAGATGATTTTAAGTCTTCAAGACCAGAAAAGATGGTGTAATCCACGTTTTCTGTTTTTCCATAAATCTAAGGATCAAAATGATAACCAGTCAATTATTATTTATACAGTTTTCAACTTTTCTCCCTCTTTTTTCTGGATGTTAAATTACATGTAGGGAAATGATATGACTATGAAATCTCTTTCAGGTAGGTAGGTATATGTTTTAGGATGCCTACCTACAAGATATACTAATGCAATAGTGACATAAGTGTTACGGGAGTTACCATTCACTCTTTGGTACCAGTCCGTGAAGTGGAACCCATACCTGACACTGATAGTGAGCCCTACAACATAAGAATAGGTTGATCACAAGCCTAGAGGGAAACCTACTGCTAAATGAGCACTGCAATAAAATATTAAAATACCCAAAGAAAAGAGTATCTCTCAACCTTCATCAGAGAAGTTTCTTCTGATAGTAGATAGTATTTAAGAAAGAGATCCACAACTGAACAATATATACAAAGTATTATGGACCACACAGACTTGAATAAGATGCCTTTAAAAAACCCTCAAGGATCCAGTATCTACATGGAAGAGGAAGGTATATATACATATATATATACACAGAAGTGGTAAGTGACTCCATGGCAACAGCATCTTCAGGTTATAATAGGATGGATACACACATAAATTCACAGAGACTTTGACAGAATGGACAAGACCTGCACAGGTTCAAACCAGACAAAATCCCAACAATGAGAAGAAGTAAACAGAAAATCCTATTCCCTAACCCAAAAGTTACTTGCAATTGCTACCAGATGAAAAGGGAAAAAAATCAGTTTTCTCCAAGGGTATGATTGGGAATATCAGTCACATTCCATGTCAGGCTTCATTCCCAGAAGTAATTGGCCAATACAAAGCATACTCCATGGGTTTTTCTTTTATGTAGAGTAGTTTTTTTTATTTTTCTTGGGTGTTTTGTCTTATTGGTTCTCTTTTTCTTAGTGTCTGTTTTGATATTCATTTTTTTCTTTTTTGTCATTTTTTTTGTTTTATGTGGAATAGAGGGAGGGAGAGAAAGCCAGGGTTGGATAGATAAGGTAATAGGGAGAATCTGAATGAGTTGCAGAAGGGGAAAATATGATCAAAATACATTGTATGAAAAATATTTTAAAAAAAATTAAGAAAAGAAAATCCATTGTCACAATGAAGAATAAACCATATGAAACTTCAACCACAGCCATGAATTTTCACAGGCTAGCCCATGGTACTAAAAGTTTATCAGCCATCTACAAGTAAAGACCCTTATACACATCTTCTTATACTTAACTGACTTCAGGTGAAATTTGTCTTTGTGACTCTGCAGATATAGGAGCAGGATTTGATAATTGAGCATAAACTTCTGTTTGGCCTTGGTAATGAATACTGATTGGCTATGGGTAATTGTGATAAGAGTCTGTAATGAAGTAGCCAGGAATATTTCACTCTGTCCAGAGCAACAGATACTGTTCAAATTACTGTGAAATGTTATACGTCAATCTCTCTCCATTACTTCTGAGAATGTCTACAAGATTGGTTGCCAAACTTTGTTCTTGCACAGTGAATATTTCAAATTTTACTAGTCATTACAGAAGTCATATCATTTATGAATGAGAAGAGCAGAAGATAAGAACACTACTCACCGAGCTGAGTATACTCTTGGTGTCCTCAAGAAGCTCCGCAGTTTTTGTCTGAATGTCCTTGGCTAATGATATGACATCATCATGTGTTTCTGGCATACTTCCAAGTATTGTCAGTAGATTCTTAAGAGTATCATTCCAAGCCTGAACTCTACTGAGTATTAGTTTCGGAAAGTATTCAAGCTAAGCAGTCATGTTTCAGCAATTAAATTAAGATAAGTAAAATAAAGGAGTAATTAGTTTGGGTTTTCTATGAGACACGCTGAATTAAATATTCATGTATTATTTTTATGGGAAAGAAGAAAGGTTTGTGGAATAAAAATAATATATAATTACAAATAAAAACAATTAACCTGTAATTTGCCCTCATAAAACAATTTATACAGATAACTATTATTAACAATTACCCATTTTATTGATAGTTTTTGGGTTTCCATATGAAATCCTGAAATCTAACTTTCTTTTAAGTTCTTAAACAATTTATTATTTTCTTTAACAGGAGAACTCAATAATTTACTGGCGCTTAGTAGGCTTTTGGTTCAAGAAAAATTAATGTCCCCAATTTAAATGTCAAAACATTTAACTTAGATTCATCACACAAATAAACTAGATTGTTCATCATATTTATATTTTGGTTTATTTTAGGATATTAATAAAAATATTCCATGAAGACAACCTGACAGTAATACGTGTGGTTTCCTCAGTCAGAACATTCTGTCCTCTTGCCTCTAGCAGAGCAGTACATTTGTTTGAACATATAAGTGAAGAACAATGGAACAATCGAATGGTCATTGTCTTTAATAATAGCATAAATAGAAATAACAATGGAATTTTGACTTTCCAGTGTTTTCCAGGATCTTACATGAAACTCATTCCTGACTTAAAATGTTTCACATGCTGATATCTTTAGCTATCAAAAGGACAATAAAAAGAGTAGAAGTAGAGAGGAATCCCGTGGACACTGTGATGGAAACAGGAAAAATAAATGAAGGAAAGAACCAGATTCAAAGGTGTTGGCTATGTAATCACTTGGGACCATTGCTGCTTGTGAATAACAGTGACAATTTCAATTGGATGGAGCTCAGACACCCATTCTGATGGAGAAGGCTGGAAGTCCAAGTTCCATTAAACCTTTCAAAGCCTCAGTTACTTTCCCTCAGCTAGCTTTTGTGAGTGATGATTGCAGCAATGTCAATAAAGTATTTTGTGAAGTGACGAGCCATGGAGTACATGTCTAGAAACAAATTTGTTCCCTATTTTGTCTTAATATTTTCACAAGATGCTTAGACCAGTTCATTTGGTAATAAGTTTTGAAACGGAAGCTTGAGGAAAGGTTATAACAGTTATCAATTAGGTAACAAGTTTTTTCATTACATTACTATGAGGGCATGGCTCATTCTGAGGAGCAGTATATGGTGTTTATAGCACTCCCTTGTTCAGGGGCTTTCAGTTAAGACACA
Source organism: Lophiomys imhausi (assembly GCA_907164525.1). Taxonomy (NCBI): domain Eukaryota; kingdom Metazoa; phylum Chordata; class Mammalia; order Rodentia; family Muridae; genus Lophiomys; species Lophiomys imhausi. The sequence continues at coordinate 516,060 of CAJQZJ010013043.1, forward strand.
GAAGAAAGAAAAGTCAGGCAGAAATGAATAGATAAACAAGAAGCAGAAGTAGAATCAGTACAGTCTTGAGAATCAAGAAGACTAAGAAGACTGAGCGTGGTTGTCATGTGAGATTTGCCAGTTAGGACCCATTCACTGGTACATACAAGGAACACAGTTGTGTCCTCTTAATGGACAATTTAAGAACCTGTTATAATATTACTTAGCACTTCCTTTTTTTTTTTTTTTTTGGTTTTTCGAGACAGGGTTTCTTTGTGTAACAGCTTTGGCTGTCCTGGACTTGCTTTGTAGACCAGGCTGGCCTCGAACTCACAGAGATCCACCTGTCTCTGCCTCCCGAGTGCTGGGATTAAAGGCGTGCGCCACTACGCCCGGAAGCACTTGCTGTTTTAAAAAAATCAGTTTCTAGCTTTTCCTTTTTCGTTCTCATCCATTTCCTGTAGGACTGATTTCCACATTTGTTATAGTACGTACAAAACCACATCTGACACAGCAAAGTTAGTCCACTGCTTCAGCTGTCCAAGCAAAAAAATTACCTAAATACTCACAGGGATGTTTTGAATTTCATCCATGTTTTCTGTAGTTTTGACGGAATAATTGTGACAGCAGGTAAGAGTTTTGACTAGAAATTCCTGATCAGCAATAAATTCATCCATCTACATATATCAAAATTAATATTCAGTTAACTGGATTCTGGAAACAGAAGTCAATGAAATTGCAACCAGAATATTAATGCACTCAATAGATGTATGCTTTGTAAAATTGAAGTTTGCATGAAACATAGGATTAAAGACTTAATAATGAAAATATATTGATAGTTTTCTTCCTAATTGTATCTGTAATTTAATTTTGTTTGCCATAGTAATGTCCACTACTAATCCTGTCCCCTATTTACTCTTTTCTTACTTTTTTAAATTTTTCTATAAAACTTTCTATAGTGAAGGAAAACCTTAAAAATAACAAAACTGGACAAGACAAAGTGTCATAGAGATCATCTTTCTTTGAAATCTGAGCCCAGTGTCATGGTATAGTGTATCTATATTCATCAATATATTTTTTCCTGAAAGTCCAAATGGATGTGGATCTTTTGCCTGGGTTTTTTAAAGTGTATGTTTTCTTCCTTTACAAGTGAGTATATATACTTTTACCATCCAGTGTTTATCATAAATCCTGAGTGGAATTGTGTCAAGTTTGAAAAACATAGATATGACAAAGTGACCATTTTTAGGAAATAGCAATCAAATTAAAAAGCAACAAATATTAATTCATGTTTATAGATTGATCAATATATGCTTTAAAATATTATATTCCAAATATACTATTAATAACTTATTATTTAAAACTGATAATCAGCTAATGTGTAAATGTTCAATGAATTACCAGGAATGTTAAGAATATGAGAGAGGATCAGTCAAATCTGAGGAATAAGAAACACATTTGCAAAAAGACAATAATGACAAGTCTATGGCAAATGCAGAAAGCATTCTCTGGATCCCCATTGTTTTACAGAAGCCTTACTTTTTTTCTCCTTTTGTTGGCTGACCTTGAACAGATAACATGCAGTCATCAGGAGAAGGAAGCCTATTTTTGCTTGTCAACCAAGCCACCCTACTGAATGAACACTAGCACTGGAGAACTCCAAAAGGAATCCTAGCATTGGGGGTTCCTGAAAATAAATTAGCATTTTTCTTCCCTCTTGACATGGTTTCCACATAGATTTCTTCTGTTTCCTACACCCATCTGACTACAGTGCAGCTCAGCCTTCTTAGGTATCTGCAGTGAACTAAGTGAAAACTGCCAATATTTGCTTACTCCTTAAAAGCTACATACAGATATCAGAGTCTTCCCTAGCCACAATAGTTGCACTTACAATTCACAATTATGATATTTAGTTAAGATGTAAGTAAATTTATAGAAAATCAGGGAAATCATTTTTGCCAGCTTTCCCATTTTCATTTTGTTCTTTGCTGCCAGAGGCTTTCTTGCATAAAAATACAAGAATGAAATCTCATAATACACCTGTGGATGTGTGTTACTTGACACTTTCTTTGATGCTTTCTCTTTTAAGTACAAGGGATGTCATTAGCATGAAGGCTTTTGGGAGGAAGAAAATAGAAATAAATGAGGTACTTACAAATTTGTAATAGGATTCTGATGATCCTGAACTTAGCTGAATTGGGATGAGGGGAATAGCAAAAAAAAAAAAAAAAAAAAAAAAAAAAAAAGTGAATAAAGAGACAACACAATGCATATATATTTCAAAACCAGACATTCTCTGGTTGCCCACTTCAGTAATGAAGCTATGTCTATTGTCTCCTTCTTGACACTAACTGAACTTGAACATGTAATATACAACCCTCAGGAAGACAAAGCCTGTTTTATTTTCTAAATAAGCCATCCCAAGAAATAAACTTATGCACCAAACCCTTTATATATTACTCTTAGTATTAGGAGTTTAAGAGAAGCTATTATATTGTCTGTGTTTCTTCATATTTTTCCCTTCTTGAATTACTACAGTTTAGATTCTTTCTATTCAATTTTTGTGACTGTAATATGTTTCTTTTCTATTGGGTGTCTCCAGTGTACTAAGTAAAGATGTCAACACAGACTGGCTGCCTAGAAGAAAAATCATGGGATCAGAATTATTCCCTGGACACAACTATTAAAATATTGTTTTGTAAGTGCAAAGATTTTTTAAGTACACAACAATTTTTAAGAATGAGTGTAGTATGATATTTCACTCTTGTGTACTAATACAAAAAGAGCTTCTGGCAGCAAAAAGCAAAATAAAAGAGAAATATCCAAAAATTGAAAACCAGAGAACTGATGAAGATATCCCATTCTTATGTTTTTTGGTAACTGCAACTATCTTTTACCCATGGAGGTGCACTACCTGACACTTGAGTTTGTCTTTCTTATGCTATGTTCAAGCAAAGTCATTAACATGGAAGCTTTTTGGGGAAAGAAGATGGAAGTAACAAAGGTACTTACAAATTTATGGTACAATTTTTCTGACAACTCACTGACAGTCTGAGAAAGGATGAGGAAAATAACAGAAAAGCTAATGAGTTAAAAGATATTAATTCATATTTATTCCAAAAAGAGACATATTCTCAGGGTATCATTTCTATATACAACGTTGTGCACTGTTTCCTCCTTGATACTGTTTGACGACACTGACATTGAGCAGAAAATGTACAGTCCTCAGAAACAAAAAAACCATTCCTCTTCTAAACCAGACTTTCAAGTGAATAAATTTCTGCATTATACCTCTTTTAAAAAAGACTCTCAGCATTTAAACATTTTTTGAGAGTCTAATGTTTAACATTTTTTGTTTGTTTGTGGGTTTTTTGTTGGGGAGTGCTTTTCTTGTCATGTCATCACAATTTAGATTCATTTAATTTATTTATGTCACTCACTGCAATGCATTTCTTCTCCTCTATTGCATGTGCTACTGTGTGTTAAGTAAAGATCCCGAAAGAGATTGTCCTCTGGCAAACAAGGTAAGGAAATCAGAGCTCTTCCCCTGCTATGTTTATTTGACTCTTTTTTTTTTTTTGTCACAAATGGAAATTTAAGAAAATTTGGATATAAGTAGGATAAAATTCCAGGGCTCATTTAGTTCTTTAAAACTCTTTGAGATTTCATGAAACTTGCCCCATTCTCCTTACTTCACTTTTCAATAGCTGATGTGTTAGTTTGTTATTAGTGTAAATGTTGTTTTTGTTTCCTTAGATGTGTGGATGAGATGAGAGGCATACCCAAGCTTTAGGAATACAAGGCTTGGACTAAGCTCAGAATGTTTCTATCTAACTATCTGAAGGCCTAGGCCTGAACACTTCTAGCCTCTGTACAATCTAATCTTCTTCAAACCTGGACCTTGAAGGCTTCAGCTTCCATCCTCCATCTGCGAACCTAAGCCCAGAATATTTTCAGCCCCTGAGACTTACTGCTGAATAAATTCACCCTTTCCAGCTCTATATGAACTCTGGCTGACTAGATCAACTCAGTTGTTCTGGCTCAAAACTCTCCTCCAAGATGACTAATTCAAACTGTCTTCTATCTACTTCTCACTGAATTGCTCCACTTGGAAAAGCTGCCTCTGAACTCCATGAACTGATGAACTCCACACACTCAGCTACACTGAACTGCATGGAACAGTACTGTACTCCCCAACTTTATTTTTTCGGTTTCTTTTTTTTAATAATTTATTTTTTATTTCTTCAAGTTTCATCTCAATCACAATCCCCTCAACTTTACGGTTTCTATCCATGATATCTCTCTCTCTCTCTCTCTCTCTCTCTCTCTCTCTCTCTCTCTCTCCCCCTCCCCTATCCCTCTTCCCCTCCCGCTTCCACCCTCCCCCATGCCCTATTTGTAAGTAGCTTCTCTTTCCTTTCTGTTCTCATGAGAGTTGACCATATCCTATCTCTGATTCCTACTGTCAAATCTTTCTCTGATTCATCATTTTGTCTCTCAATAGACATTGTTTGTGATTAAAGGTGTGTACTAAATTCTAGTCAGAGGGACTAAAGTTCTATTGTGTCTATATTCTAGCCAGAGGGGTTCAGACTGTGTATTCCAGCCAGAGGGATTAAAGTTGTGTATTAAGCACATGTATGTATTCCAGCCAGATTACAGAGACCTAGGCCCTTGAATATAATCCAACCCATGCTGTTGGATTAAAATTCTACACTTAGAAAAATGCATTAGTTAGAAATGTGGTTCATGACAACTATAAATGTGGACAAGGATGATGCTTTATGAAATAAGCCAGAGCTAAGTGAGGTACTTACGTACGCCCTGCGCATTTGTGTGTTGAGGTCTCTGATAGTCTGAGACGCATTCATGGCATGATCAAACAGTGTCTTGAGTACTATTTGATCTTCATCAGTCTCAATGCTATTCAAAGGCACAGAAGCCACATTTTCCAACAAAAGGAGGCCAGACATCAGCAGCAGGAGTGCCCCTGCTAACAGAAACAAGTGCCATGCAGATCCATTCATCACAAGCTATCAAAAGCAATTCTATCATCTTTGCCTAGTGCCTTCCCCTGTGTGATATGATACTCTGTAGCAGTGGTAGTGAAAAGACATCTCTCACTGTAATAATAGAATTAAACAGTTGCATTTGCACAGGTATCTAGTGTTAGAACTTAGTGACTTCCCACAGTTTGGTATTGATACCAGAAATAATGCTGAAATTTTCATACAATTGGAGATTAAATTAATTGTCTATTAGTTCAATGTTGTCAGAATTTATTCTACTTTTCAATTATGAATTCCTCCAAGTCACTTTTCTGTATAGTTAGAGATTATAATATAATATCATCATTTATCCCTTCTCTTTCTTCCTCTAAAACACTCTCATATACCTCTCCTTGCTCTTTTTTAAAATTTATGAACTTTTTCTCATTAATTGTTGTTATATATATATATATATATATATATACACACACACACATATACATATACATATCATTCAGTATAATATTATTTGTATGTCTATGCTTTTATGGCTGACCATTTGATGCTGGTTAAAAAAAAATGGTACATTCTAAGAAAATGGAAACAACCCAGATGTCCTTCAACCAACAAATAGATAAAAAAAAAAAAGCTGTGGTACATCTACAGAATGGAATACTATTCAGCCATCAGAAACAAAGAAATCATGCAATTTGTTCCCAAATGGATGGAACTAGAGAAGCTCATCCTGAGTGAACTAACCCAGACCCAGAAAGATGCACATGTCATCTATCCACTTATAACTGGATTTTAGCCATATACTACAGGATAACTATCCTACAACCAACAGACTGAAGGGAACAGGAACATAGACCTTGTTACCTGTTAGTGGGACACTTTGCCCTAGTGGAGCTGCCAGGTAGGCCCCCAGTGCAAGAGGAAGCTCTTAGCCCTCACATGAGTGCTGAACTGAAGGAGGCTGATATGTAGGGCACCCACATCAAAGGAATAGGATAGATAAGAGAAGGGGGAGAGGGTAGGAGGTGAGAACCAGGAAGGGTGGAGGGAGGGGACTGTGGTGGAGATATAACTTAAAGCAATAAATAAACATTATAAAATAAATAATTGGTATATTCTTCCTGGGAGAACACCATTTCTTTTTCTTTTTTTACATTTAAAGAACATTTCTTATTTCACAAATACATTTTCAAATATCATGATTCTTTCACAAATTTATTTTATGAACAATATATATACATGTGTACAATAAGTATATGTGTAGTTCTTACATTTATCATCTGAAAGATATTCACAGTTTAAGCTCAGTTCGAGGAGCTAACGATATTAGCTTTCTAATCTCAAATACAATTTGTATTTGTTACCAATTCATTTACTTAAGAGTTTTATCAAGTCAGGCATGGTAATGAATGCCTTTAATCCCATCAATGGGGAATCAGAGGCAGGAGGATCTCTGTGAGTTCAAAACCAGTGTGGTATAAAAGCTCCAGGACAGCCAGTAGTGTTACAAAGAGAAACTTTGTCTTGAAAACCCCCTTCCCTCAAAAAAAGAGTTTTATCAGGAAGAGAAGATAAATATTACACAGTATCCTTTTGGAAGCATACTTTCCTTGAATGACTTCTAAAGCTATATGGATAGGTACTCATTCATTACCTTTATGTATGAAGTCCCCACATTAGAAAATATCATTGCATTTATTCAATTTAAGCCTCTCATAGCACAGATCTAGAAACCAGAGAATGTTGCATTCTTCCTTCTAGTTATTACAAATTCAATATGCAATCTCCTTTTATCTTATCCCAGTTCATGTCTCAATTCTTCAATTTGACCTTATGAGATTGATCATTTCATGCCTTGATCATCTGAGGTTGTGTAAACAAAACACTTGAAGTTCTTACCCCTAGATAATGATAAATTCCTCTTTTTATCTAGGTCCATTAAAACAAAATTTCCAGGCTGTTTGCACTGTCTGAAGTTGAAGAGTCATATGATTCTCACTTTTATTCCTGATGTTACTAGAAAGTACAAGTCAGCTTTATCTGCTTTACTTATCCTGATTAGGCATGAACCAGTCTGATCACTTTCTATAGGGCAAAAATGACAACAAAAAAACGTAAATTGCCTAAAGAGTCTTATAAATATAAGGACTGTCTTAGTTTTCTTGGAAGAACATGAGAAAAGAGTTACTTACAGGAGTGAGGTTGAAAGAAAGACAGTGGCATCTCTGTGGAGTCCTGGCACAGCTGGAGTGTTTCACAGAGTTCTACCTCCAGTAAAATTTTCACTTCCTATATAAGCCATTGAACCATCCCCAAGGACACATATTGCTAGAAGGCAAGAAGTAGTATCAGGAATGAAGGTGAGGGTCATATGACTCTTCAAATTCAGACAGTGCTAGCAGCCGGATGACCATGATGATTCAGGAGGTCAACATGGTGCTTTTAGCTTATTTCAAGAAAATAACTAGGGTCCAGATTAGCTTGCAAATCACTATAGCCGTCTCCATTCAATAAAAGCTGGTGTGAATGCCATGCCCTAGCAGAATATCTGTGCCCCAGACTTTCACTTCAGATACTTTGAAGTTTCAGTCACTGAATCTTAGTTAGGATGACACATTTATTTCACTTTTCCTGGACATTGGAGCACAAGAAGACATGAACACTCCTAAATTCTAAACATTTTATCATTTATGACATTTTGCCAGGATCCAGGGAATATGGAAAAGTTTGTTGTTACTACGTGTTTGTTTCTGCATACTAGGCACAGTAGGTCAGTAGTAATATGCAAATCTCAATGTGTAGGGTGTTTTGTTTTTTTTTTAGGCAAAAAATGTACTGTAACAAAACATCATACAAGGTCTTCATGGGGTAGCTTATAATATTTTAAGTCACAGAAGATCTTCCACCAGGCTTACATATAAAGACATAGATTCTGTTCCTTGAAACTGGGCTTAATTCTGCTCAGAATGTATTTGGCTATGCATATGAGAGTTGTACTAGAATTGACTGAGTATAACCATCAGAATAGGATTGTTAATAACAGTGCTCTAAGCCGGCCCATTTCTGCCCCTTCACAGCACGAGCCAGTGTAGTCTCCTCTGAAATAAAGCAACAGTGGAATCTTCATTTCAGTCACAGTTAGATATCACTTTATTATACAACCATACCATGTGCTATACCATTCCCTAGTCTGTGAGATCTAGTATTGTTTGCATCCACACATTATCAATAGTCTATATAGCATGAATAGACACTTTCACAGAAACTATCAGTGAGGTCTGGTCAGAACAAGTGTGCTTTGAATAGAGGAAGGGATGTGAATAACAAACTTCTGATGGTGTGGAGAAGCTGTTGCTTTGATGAAGAATAGGTCATTGAAAATCACAAAATACATTTGGAGCACTGAAAAGCAGTGGAGAGATTTGGAAATACAGTGACGAATGTAAAAATGATTTAGAATTTCTTATGTTGGAAAATATTTTGCCCTAGATATTACATAGGATGTTGTTGTCTAATAAAAGAAAATATGCTAGGAACACTTTTCTGCTGGAGATCATATTGTATGCCAGAATTAGAAAAATAATGCCTGAGGATAAAAAGTGTAAATTAAACTTATGTTTTGGAATATAAGAAAGCCTTTGGGGTAGACATTGTTCTTCTACCACTGGACCCTTTCATCATAATGATATAACCAACAAAGAGGATGTCACCAAAGGGCAGTCTAGAGAACATGAGAAGCAAGGATTTTTGTAAGGAATGATCCTCTTAAAAATAGGCCTGTTCTCCATTCACCCATGACTAGGATTAGCTTGACTTCTACCCATATTGTGCACTCCATGGTTCACTGGAAGCGTCCCAAGATAGTGAATCCAAATCCTCATTGAGAATTAGACTATACTATAAAGAATTCATTGTAGTGGTGATTCCCATTCAACTGCTCTGCTGGACATTCGTATTGAGAAGGAGCAACTGAATAAAGCAACAATTCTTTCACTGTTTTGGTAACAACTTGCTAATATTTTATTAGTACCCTTAATTACCAAAGTCCAATACCAACTAGCTTATACAACAGTAGGTTTCCATATGGACTCTAAAAGTCTTTAGTGTTAGCTAACCCTATCTTTTAACACTTTCTCTCCTGCTCTCTCATCCCCACATCACTTAATCTGTCTTCCCCCACTATTCCTCTTTGCCATTAATAGCATTCATGTTTTCCTATCTCTTCCCAGGCTTCAGATGTTGCTACTGATCCTATTACAGTCCCTTGAATTCCAGAGGTAATTCAATTTAAACATACATATCTAAAGATTCAAAGATAGGGAGTTGTAGCATATCAATGTTCTTCCACAGGACTTCCGTCTGATACCCTGCACCAACTTCTGGCAGCTGAAAACTGCCTGTATCTCCAGGAGAATCAAACTATAGTGACCTTGGGCACACCTTCACTCACATGTATATACCTATGCCCAGACACACACATATACATGTAATTAAAAGATAACAAATATAAATATAAAAACTCATAAATAGGATCAATATGTGAGAAAGAATATGTGTCACAAGTTTTGTGGGTCTGGGTTACCTAACTAAGAATGATTAGTTCTAGCTACATCCATTTTCCTGCAAATTTCATTATCTTTAAATCTCACTAAAAATTCATTATGTATGTATACCACATTTTCATTATCCATTCATTAGTTGATAGATCTAAACTATTTCCATTTCTTATTTATTGTACACAGAACAACAATAAACATGGATAAAGAAGTATCTATCTAACAGGATACAGGGTCCTTTGAGTGCTCAGGAGTTATAGAGTTGCATCATAAGGTAGAACAATTTCAATATTTTGAGGAATATTATCAATTTTCATAGTGGGTACACTATGTACACTCTCTCAATGGGATACCTTGAAGAAAAGAATTACCTAAAGAGTTGGATATAGCATTTCTCTTGCCCCTTTTAATACTCTTTCTTTGTTCTGTACATTTGGAGTTTCAATTATTATGTGTCACAAGGAAATTCTTTTCTGGTCTATTCTGTTTGGTATTCTGTATGCCTCTTGGAATTTTACTGGCATCTCTTTTTTATGTTTGGGATAAAGACCTTCAGCAAGGTGGCTGGATATAAAATTAATTTAAAAAAATCAGAAGCCCTTCTATATGCAAAAAAATAAATAGGCTGAGAAAGAAATTAGGGAAACAACACCCTTAACAATAGCCACAAACAATATTAAATACTTGAGGGTAACTCTAACCAAGCAAGTGAAAGACCTGTATGTTAAGAACTTCAAGTCCTTGAAGAAAGAAATTGAAGAGGCCATCAGAAGGTGGAAAGATCTCCCATGCTCATGGATAGGTAGGATCAACATAATAAAAATGGCCATCCTATCAAAAGCAAAATACAAATTCAATCCAATTCCTATCAAAATACCACCACAATTCTTTATACACTTTGAAAAAGCAATTTTCAACTTCATATGGAATAACAAAAACCCAGAATAAGTACATTAATCCTATACAATAAAAAAAAGATATCTGGAAGCATCACTGTCCTAGATTTCTAGCTGCTCTATGGAGCAATAGTAATAAAAACAGCATGGTACTGGTATAGAAACAGACCAGTGGATCAATGGAGTTGAATTGAAGACCCAGAAATTAACCCACACACCTATGGTCACTTAATTTTTTGACAAAGAAACAAAAGCTATACAATGGAAAAAGGACAGCATCTTCAACAAATGGTGCTGGTCTAATTGGATGTCAACGTGTAAAAGAATGGAATTAGACCCATACTTATCACCTTGCACAAAACTTAAGTCCAAGGGGATCAAAGAACTTAACATAAGGCCTGAAACACTAAATCTATTAGAAGAGAAAGTGGGGAAAACCCTCGTACTCATCGGCACAGGTGACAGCTTCCTGAACAGAACACCAACAGCTCGGGCTCTAAGACCAACAATCAATAAATGGGACCTCATGAAACCGAAAAGCTTCTGTAAGGCAAAAGACACAGTCATTAGAACAAAATGACAACCTACATTGGGGGAAAAGATCTTTACCAACCCCACATCTGACAAAGGGCTAAAATACAAAATATACAAAGAACTCAAGAAATTAAATGCCAAGAAAACAAATAATCCAATCAAAAAATGGGGAACAGAGCTAAGCAGAGAATTCACAAAGGAGGAATTCCTAATAGCTGAGAGACACTTGAAGAAATGCTCAGCATCCTTAATCATTAGAGAAATGCAACTCAATATGACTCTGAGATTCATTCTCACACCTGTCAGAATGGCTAAGATCAAAAAATCAAATTTCAGCACATGCTAGCAAGGTTATGGAGAAAGGGGAACACCCTTTCATTGCTGGTGGGAGTGCAAGATTGTACAACCACTATTGAAATCAGTATGGCAATATCTTAGAAAATTTGGAATAGCTTCACCACAAGACCTAGCCATACCACCTCTGCATATACATGCAAATGAATCATCACCAAACCACAAGGACATTTCCTCATCTATGTTCATTGCAGCCTTACTTATAATAGCTAGAAACCGGAAACAACCCAGATATCCCTCAACCAAGGAATGGATTAAAAAAAAAAAATCTGTGGTACCTCTACATTATGGAATACTACTCAGCCATCAGAAACAATGAAATCATGCAATTTGCAGCCAAATGGATGGAACTAGAGAAGCTCCCCCTGAGTGAGGTAACCCAGGCTAAGAAGGACACACATGGCATCTATTCACTTACAATTGAATTTTAGCCATATAGTACAGGATGCCAATGCCCCAAAGGGAACAGAAACATAGACTTTTTTACCTGTCCGTGAGACACTTTGCCCTAGTGGTGCTGACTTGTAGGCCCCCAAAATATGAAGAGGCTCTTGGCCCTCATATGACTCCTGAACTGGGGCAGGGGGCTGATATGTAGGGACACTCTACTCCAGAGGAGTGAGTTCGAAGGGATAGGGAGTAGAGTGTGGGAGGGAGGGACTGGGAGGGGTGGAAAGACAGTGTTATGATGGATATATAACCTGGAGTAATAAATAAACATAAAAAATTGAAAAACATCATTTAATCTATATTTAGAATAAACTCAAAAGTATTACTGTGTAACAGAGAGACGATGATACTGAAAGTGGGCCTTATTCTTAACATTGTTAATAGCGTATGTTTTAACCACAGAAACCATCTCATAATATATGGATTCTTCATATGTAATAGATGGCATATACAATTTTCTCAATTAAAAAATGTAGATGACAGTCAATAAAAATTTCAACAGTAGGAAAATTATTTTCTTCATACACCATATTCTGATCATGGTTTTCTATAATCTGGCTTCTCACAATTCCTCCAAACACTCCCTCAACTCCCTTTATTTCTTTATTTTAAAAAAAGAGTAAAAAAAAAAAAAAGAAAGAAAGAAGGGAAAAAAATACTAGAGATACACACAGAGAAACACACACAAACCCAAAACTCATATAAGACAAAATGTCTACAAAGAGTACTAGAGTTAGTTTTGAGTTGTCTGTCTACTGCTAGAATGGATGTATCCTTAAGTGTGTTTAATATACCCAGTGAGACTCCAACAGAAAAAAAAATGGCAAATGTATGACAATTGAAGATAATTTGTTGTTTATGATGGAATCTCACATCTACTTCCCATTTCCAGTGCTGGGAGCCTGTCTGACATGAAATTTATACGAGCCCTTTGCATGCTGCAACAGTCTATATGACTTCTATATGCGTCAGTCCTCATGTTATCAGGAAGATGCTGCTTCCTGGGATCATGCATGCCCTCTGGCTCTCACAATCTTTCTACCTCCTCTTCCCGTAGCTCCCTGATACCTTAGTGGATTTTTCATAGGGCTCCCAAACTCTCCCATGTACTGTTTCTCTTTTGTTTTCCATCTCTGACTTGGCACATGTTTTTTTCTTTATTGGACAGTTACCACTACACTGACATTAATACAATAAATAAAACTAAATCTGAAACTCCTAGAAAAAGAGTTCTATTAACTTCTCATTTGTTCTACATAGTGCCCATGATGTAAATTTCATATTTTATCAGATAAATCCATTTTCATCATTGTTTTCTTGTTGTTTTGACATTATTCTGTGGCTATTATTCCAGCAACAGAGAAATGTCTTCAAATAGACTTAGATTGAAATCTACAGGAAGAGTACACTCTTTCTTATTAAACAATGAGTCATTGTTTTGTTCAGAAGTATCTTTTCCTATTACATTTTTGAGATTAGGAAGTATTTAGTTTGTAGTTTGTAAAATATCATTGTAGAAGTTGATGCCTGATTTTATAGGAGGTACAGGGTCTGCAGCTTCCCAAACTAAGAAATGACATACCAGTGGCTACCTGGACAGTTCCCATTTTCTCTCCATACATTACAGCATCGCTCTTCAATCGTTTGGCCCCGCTTCTCTGACAGACATTGATTGTAGAGCAGGGGTTATGAAGGACTTACCTACCCTGTCTTGGCAGAGCTAGGCTGTCGACTTACCTGCTTCCAGGTTTTGTCCTTTTTGGACAGCATTCTGTCTACAGTTGGAGCAAGGGGCTTTTCCTACCAAGAGAT
>CAJQZJ010013043.1:539643-586961 GCA_907164525.1 Lophiomys imhausi
TTGGATATTAGCCCTCTGTCAGATGTGGGGTTGGTGAAGATTTTCTCCCAGTCTGTAGGCTGCCATTTTGTTCGAATGACAGTGTCCTTTGCCTTACAGAAGCTTTTCAGTTTCATGAGGTCCCATTTATTGATTGTTGATCTCAAGTCCTGGGCTGTTGGTATTCTGTTCAGGAAGTTGTCGCCTGTGCCAATTAGTTCGAGGGTTTCTCCCACTTTATCTTCTAGTAGATTTTGTGTGACCGGCCTCATGTTAAGGTCTTTGATCCACTTGGACTTAAGTTTTGTACAAGGTGATAAGTATGGGTCTGACTTCATTCTTTTACAAATGGACATCCAGTTGAACCAGCACCATTTGTTGAAGATGCTGTCCTTCTTCCATTGTGCCGTTTTGGCTTCTTTGTCAAAGATTAGGTGGCCATAAGTGTGTGGGTCTATTTCTGGATCTTCAATTTGATTCCATTGATCTACTGGTCTGTTTCTATACCAATACCATGCTGTTTTTACAACTATTGCTCTGTAGTACAGCTTGAAATCTGGGATGGTAATACCTCCAGATTTTTTTTTTTTTTTATTGTACAGGATTGATTTAGCTATTCTGGGCTTTTTGTTGTTCCATATGAAATTGAGACTAGCCCTTTCCAAGTCTATAAAAATTGTGTTGGTATTTTGATAGGGATTGCATTGAATCTATATATTGCTTTTGGTAGGATGACCATTTTTATTATGTTGATCCTACCTATCCATGAGCATGGGAGATCTTTCCATCTTCTAAAGGCCTCTTCCATTTCTTTCTTCAAGGGCTTGAAGTTCTTGTTGTACAGGTCCTTTACTTGCTTGGTTAGAGTTACCCCCAGGTATTTTATGTTGTTTGTGGCTATTGTGAAGGGGGTTGTATTTATCCCTCTCAGGTCTCTGAGGTGATTGAAGAACAGATAGATAGAGTCTCATAATTAAATTTTGAGTTTTTTAGGAGTCAAGAGAGTGTTATACATCTAAGAAGATACTTTTAAAATTGTGTTGCAGTTAGTATGAATGTTGAGTCAGATATAGAACTTTAAACTCATGGAGATGGTTAGATAGTAGAATGTTAAAGTAAGGTACCAAATACATATGGACTGGTCATTGGGAATGTACGTTAAGCCATATAACCCTCATAATTGTGGCCTAATTACCTCTGTTGTACTGTATTGTATTTATTATTATAAGAGAAAGAGCCATTTGTTGGACTGAAAGGGGAAACTGTAGGGGGAAATAAGATATACCTTAAACTTAAAAGAAAAAAAAAGGAAGAGGATGGGGGTTTGAGGGTGGGAGGGTGGGACTGGACGGGGTATAGGGAGGGGACTGCGATTGAGATGTAACTCGAAGAAATAAAAAATAAAGAAAAAAACAAATAAAAAAATAAAGAAATACACATCAAAAAAAGAAAAAGAGCTTTTTTTTGAGCTAAAAGAGGGAGATTTGGGGGGGAAGATACACCTTTAAAAAAAAGAGGATGAGAGGGTGGGACTGGGAGGGAGGAGGGAGAGGATTGTGATTGAGATGTAACTTGAAGAAATAAATAAATGTTGAAAAAAAAACAACAACAAAAAAAAGCAGTTGATGCCTAAATTTATTTAATTAACTAATTATTATTTGAACAGTTGATGAGAAAAAGATATATAGACACAATCAGCAATGGTCTGAAAACACTGAGTTAGTTGATTTTAAATGCTGAGACAAAATACTGCTTCACTGGGGCAGGAAATAATCTTACAGGGGAAAAAAGGTTTATTTTGGAACATAGTTTCCAAGGTTTTAGTGTACTCACTTTTTAAT
The DNA here is from genome assembly GCA_907164525.1 of Lophiomys imhausi. NCBI lineage: Eukaryota > Metazoa > Chordata > Mammalia > Rodentia > Muridae > Lophiomys > Lophiomys imhausi. The sequence goes on from CAJQZJ010013043.1 coordinate 541,464, forward strand.
TCTATTCTCACTTGGGAATATGGCAACACAGTATATTATAGTAAGAATACATGGTATAGGAGGGCTTTTATAAATTTGTTGCCAGAAATTAGACAGATGAGAGAGAGAGAAAGAGAGATATGGTATTAGACTTCATTGTACTAGGCTTCATCTCCTAAATTTCCACCAAGTTACTATAGTACTAAATTCCCAGAACAAGTATTCAAAGCATAAACTTTTGGAAATAGTCCAAATCATATATATATATATGTGTGTGTGTGTGTGTGTGTGTGTGTGTGTGTGTGTGTGTGTGTGTATGTGTGTGTGTATGCATGTATGTTCCCTTACAAAAACAAAAGTTGGAGTGGATCAGATAGGTCCTGTTTAAATTTGTTGATGGAAACAAATGACTTGCAGCTTGTTACTCTTGAGTAATATAAATTCTTGTGCTTTTCCAATACACACTTAGTAATATCATTTGTCTCTACTTTTAGGAAGTACACTTGAGTGTGTTATTTTCATCTTCAGATTGAATATTTCCTATGGTATCCTTTGTAGACCTGGGTTAATAATCATAAATTAACTTAATTTGTTTTTATAATTGAAATTTTTTATTTATTCCCAAGTTTAATATGTAGTTTTGATAGATATAATATTGTGGGTTGACAATTATGGTCTTTCAGGACTTGGTCTACAACTTCTCATTCCCCCAGCTCTCTAAAGAATTTTGTCAAATAATCCAGTGTTATTCTAATTCACCTCTCTTTAGCTATAAGTTGATCCATCTCTATAAAAATAGCATTTTTATTGTGTGTTTTATCATTTTATATTACATAAGTCATAAACCATGACTACATGATGTTAATATTATAATATAAACTATAATACATCATGAAGAATTTCTTTTATTGTTTTGTATGTTTGAATTTCTCTAGGACTCTTTTACCTGGGTGGTCATCTTATCCCTTCCTCTAGTTCTGAGAAATGTTTATCTATTATTTTGCTGAAGACATCCTCTATGCCTTGCTATGTGATTCTTCTGTCACCATAATTCAGAGGTTAAGAGTTTTCATCACGTTCCCAAACTCTTTATGAAGATTGATATCCTAACACCATGGTAGCCTTTCTATCATGCCTTACATTGGTTTGCTCTTCTTTCATCATTCCTTGCTCTCGTTCCTTTCCACCATCCAGTTGTTTTGTTTTGTTTTCTTTTTTTTTTAATCCTAGTCATTTCTTTACATATTGTCAAAAACATTATCTCTTATTCTTTGGGAATCCTAGAAAATCCCTGATACTTGTAGGAAATACAGCCTGTCCATTGAATTTTCTTTAAGGAAATTTTACAGTTGAAAATCTCACATCCTAGGTTTAGATTTCTTAGTGACAATTTACAAGCTGAGCTCCACAAAACCAATCAGTGTTTGCCAAACAACATAAAGAGAACATTAGGTGTTTTAGTTTTATATTGACAGGGTATTAAGATCAGTGACCTCACAACAAATATCTTCATGACCTACTCTAAAGTGATTGTTTCACCATAAAATTAGTGATGGATTTGAAAAGAAAGGAAATATAGCAACTCTCAATCTCCAGTGAGAATATGTTAATAAGTTTGGCTTTCTGATCTTCTGTTGATTCATGTGAACAGGAGGAAGAGAGAACTGGGAACAACCTCAAAAAGAGGTCAGCAGTGATCAGTGGCAAGCTAGCCACTGAGCAAGAAAAAGCCCTTGCTTCAACTTTAGACAGAATGCTGTCCAAAAAAGGGCAAAACTTGGAAGTAGATAAGTCGACAGCCTAGCTCTGCCAAGACAGGATCAGAAGGTTCTTCATAATTCCTGCTTTACAATTAATGTCTGTCAGAGATACTGGGCGAAAAGGCTGAAGATGGATGCTCCAATGTTATTGAGAGAAATTGGGGACTGTCCAGGCAGCCACTTGTCTGTCATTTCTTAGTTTTGGAAGCTGCTTGCTCTGTACTTCCTGTTTATTCAGACATGTTTATCCTCAGGTCTCTGATGTGGTTGAAGACTGCATAATTATAGGCTCACAATTAAGTTTTAAGTTGTTTAGGAATTAAAAGGATATTCTAGGTCTAAGAAGATATTTTAAAGTTGGTAATACAAGTTAGGATGGAAACTGAGTTAGGCATAGAACTTTAAAATCATCTAGATAGGTATATCATACAATATTATTATTAGTTGCCAAATACATATGGACTGGACATTGGGAATATATGCTATTCCTCATAATTTTTATAATAGTTGCCTAATTGTTCTTAATCTTTTGTATTCTATTTATTGTTATAATAAAAAGAGCCTTTCATCAAAGGAAGTTTCCTCATTTATATTCATAGCACCCTTATTTGTAATAGCTATGAACTGGAAACAACCCAGATGTCCCTCAATCAAGGAATGGATAAAAAAAAAAAAAAAACCGTGGTACATCTACACAAGGGAATACTACTCAGCCATCAGAAACAATTAAATCATGCAATTTGCAACCAAATGGATGGAACTAGAGAAGCTCATCCTGAGTGAGCTAACCCAGACTCAGAAGGATGCACATGGCATCTATTCATTTATAATTGAATTTTAGTCATATAGCACAGAATAACTATACTACAGCCAATGCACCAAAGGCAACAGGAACATAGACTTTGTTTCCTATCAATGACACACTTTGTAGTAGTGTCTCATTGATAGGAATGAGACAATTGAGACAATTGTAGACCCCCAGTATATGAGGAGGCTCTTGGCCCTCATATGACTGCTGAACTGGGGCGGGGACTGATATGTAGGGACACTCCACTCCAGAGGAGTGGGATGGAAGGAATAGGAGATAGAGGGTGGGAGGGAGGGATGGGGATGGGAAGAAAGAGGACACTGTGATGGAGATGTAACCTGAAGTAATAAATAAATGTTTAAAAAAAGAAAGAAAAAGAGTCTTTCATTGGATTAAAGTGGGGAGATATTGGGGGGGGGGAGATACACCTTAAATAAATTTTTAAAAAATAGGTCAGCAGTGTTGGAGCACTGTTATAACTTTTCTGTTTCAGAAGTCCTTTTGCCTTTTTCTGTGTCAGTTGACAGCATGCACATTTTGACTAATTCCTATAGTAGTGTTCCTTAAAAATGAGGGGATCAAAGTAATGAGTAAATCTACACCACAGGTTGTAGAGGATTAGACAGATGGCCAAGATGTGGAGTGGATTGAAAAAAATCTAGCTAGGTGATGAGCATTGATAAAAATAACTTGAAATGTCTAGTAGGTGTTTTGGGTAAACATTAATGTGCCCTATGAAAGAGTCAACTGCCACTGAGAAAAAAATTAGCCTTGTCAGCAATAAGTCTTTAATATCACCATATAGGTGGGTGCTGAGAGAACTTTCCCTGTTTTCTAATCTTCCTTCTCATTCTGGAAAAGTCAAAGGAATAGATATTGAGCAGTAATAAGTGTAGTATTGTAGGAACTTACCATCAATATCTCGGGCTCTCCTGCTGTGTGATTTGAGCCAAAATAGAACAACGATAAATATATTAAATAATCATGAGATACATTGAAACTAGAACAAAGAAGGTAAACACAGAGAGATGAGAACATATTGACTGTGTCATGGTGGTGCTATGAGAATGAGAATTTAAAGGAGCATAGCTGAAGACAGTTGTTAGAGTAATCTAGTACTATTCCATTTCTATAAGTTACCACTTTAAGTTCAAAAAGTTCTTAGAACTTAATCATAGTGCATTCGTATGCAAATTGTATTTTATGTTATTTCACTGGAAGCTGATTTAAGTAAATGGCTGGCATTCGTAAAGTATCCCAACTTGTCCATATTATCATCAGTTTTGCTGTACTTTATATTATGATCTCACATTTTGATTTTAATAACTTGGGCAACATTAACTCTAAGACCTAAGTTGCCTAGTTCTCCAATCAAACATTTCCCATTTGTGATACGAGACTTTTAACATTATTGTTACATTTAGCACTAAATGAAAAAAAGATAAAAACAAGTTTTCCTTTTGTACTTTATTAAATCTGATGTATCCCCTTATTTCTTTAAAGAGCCCCCATGAACATGTATGTCCTTCAATGTATAAAATTATAAACAGTCATCAAAAGAGTGGATCATAGGGTTTATTTTAAAACTTTGAACAGGTATCACCACCAACAAATACACATATCAGGTATTTGAGATTAAGATCAACCTTATATGTGTCAATCTCCAAGCAGAAGGACAATTTAAAGAAAGCAAAGAGGCAAGTTTCTTCATCTGCTGCCTGCAAGGATTCCAGAGCTGGCCACTTAGGACTCGCATTTTCAATCCCGGGATGAACCTAATGACCAAAATGATAGTCATCCATTATTTGCACTGTATGTGTTCATTTGTACTATTTCTTTTTAAAATATTGAATTATATTTAGGAAAACATTAAGAACATGAAACTTCAGTTGTAGAGGCTGAATTTCATGAGACCAGCACTGAGTACTGTGACATGATTATATATCTAAGAACTAGAATTGAGTTCCATGTCCATATTTTCTTCTGTTAAATTGATGAGAGATAAATGATGTCCTTTAAAATTAGGGAGATGAAATGATGGAACAACATTGTTTCAACATTGCCTTGTCTAATGGCTGATTTTGTGCCAATGTGACACACAAGCTAGAGTCATTAGAGAGGAAGGAGCCTCAGTTGAGGAAATGCCTCTGTAAGATCCAGCTGTAAGGCATTTTCTCAATTAGTGATCAACTGGGGAAGGCCTGGCCCATTAAGGCTGGTGCCCTCCTGGGCTGGTGGTCCTGGATGCTATCAGAAAGCAGGCTGAGCAAGCAGGGGAGGCCATACAGTGAGCAGCACTGTTCCTGGCTTCTACATAAGCTCCTGCCTCCAGGATTCTGCCCTGCTTCAGTACCTGTCCTGAATTCCTTCGGTAATGAACAGCAATTTGGGAATGTAAGCCAAATAAAACTTTTACTCCACTACTTGCTTTTTGTTCATGGGATTTCTTCCCAGCAATAGAAATTCTAACCAAGACAATATGTATTTCAGCGATGCCAGTGGATGCTGTCAGGCTAAAGGTGATTGTTAGGAAATCTAGTAAATTTCACTTCGCCTAGGAATAGCACTGTCCAAACTACTGTGAGGAATAGTTAAACTTTTATGTCAATTCCTATTTTTGTTTTTATGTTTTGTTTCTTGGTTTGTTTGTTTGTTTTAAATCAGCTTAGCTCAAGCTAGAGCTCTCTGAGAAGAGGACCCTCAGGTGAGAAAATGCATCTACCACATTGCCTGTAGGCAACTCTATAGACATTTTTGGAATGTTCTGAGTGCCTTCCTGGGAAGGTGTTCCTGAGTTGTATACGGAAGCAGGCTGAGCAAGCCATGGAAGTAACCCTGTAAGCAGCATTCCTCCATGGCTTCTGCTTCAGTTTCTGCATCCAGGTTCATGCCTTTATTTCCAGCCTCGACTTCTTTAGATGATGGACAGTGATAAGGAAGTGGAAGTGGAAAGGAAAAGAAAGCCTTTCCTCCCCAAATTGCTTTTGGTCATGGTGTTTTATCACAGCAATAGAAACCATAAGTCAATCCCTTAAGTGGCTAGGCCACATACAAGATTGGCTACCTAAATTTTGTTTTGCAAAGTGGGGTGTTTCAAAATGTACTATTCAAAAGTAATCTCTTTCATGAATGAGAAAAGTGTATTGGAAGAGGACTGCTCACCACGTTGAGTATCCATTTGATAAGTTCTAGAAGCTCCTTGTTTTTGGCTTCAAGATCTTTTGCTGTGGACAAGATAGCATCATTGGTGCCCGGCATATCACTGAGTCTAGTAACTTGGTAGTGCAGAGGGTCATTCCAGGTTCCCAGTAGAGTCAGTGTTATATTCAGAAAATCCTCAAGCTATGTATCCGTAATTGATCAATTACATTAAGAGAAATAAAATACAGAAAGTTTGGTTACATTTGACTTGTACTAAAATATCCATTTATAATTCTGGTGATGATACAGGATATTTTTACATACAAACATTGGGTAGAACTTTAATCTTTAAAACATTTGATTACACTCTGCTAAAATGAAATATTATACTTCATAATTACTTTTAAAATGAACTTCATATTGATTATGTTTTGTTTTTCATCTGAATCTTACAATGCGATCTCCCTCTAAGTTCTTATATATTGGACTATTTACTTTGTCATGAGAATCCACAGTTTTGGGGGGACTAAGTATGTGCCCAAAGGACCTGATTTAGGAAAGATAGATGCTACCACTGTTAATGACAAATCATTCAACTCAGATTTATAAAACAAGTATATTGTTTGAAATCATACTTAACTTAAGGCTATTTTAGGATATTAATACAAAAACTTTATTAAGACAACCTGACATTAATAAATGTGCTTCCTTCAGTCTCCAGGATTCCCTACCCCTTCCCTCTAGTGACACTTTAGATGGTGAGTACTGGTTAAAAGAAAAAACAAAACAAAAACAAAACATGTCATTGTTTTGTCTTTAATGACAACATTAATGGAAATTGGAATGGAATTTTGAAATCCAGTGGCTAGTTACTACCAGGTTCATGCGTGAAACACATTTTTAAATATAAAATGCTTGCTATGTGTCTTGGTTACTTTGGTTAGTAGTAATATGAACAGTAGGGAGGAGTCCAATGGATATTGAAAGATGTAAATGATGTGCAAGAAAGGAACAGTTCAAATAGTATTGTCAATTAGGTTGCTGGAAGCATTGTGGTATCATTAAGAGCAAAATCTTGAGTTTCCTGAAGCCTACATCCATTCTGAAAGCATACTGGTGTTATAAATTCTCTGAATGTTTTCTAAACCCCTGTTTCCTCATCTTAGCTAGCTTCTATGAGGGCTAACTGAAGCAATGTCATTGAAGGACATTGTCGAATGTCCAGACACGTAGTATGTCTCTACAAATGTTTTTCTTCCTTCACTTCTTCTGACCTCACTTCCATTTATTATCTTCACAGGGTGTCCAAACCAATTACTTTGTAGATAAGTTATATTAGGGACTCTAAAATAAAAGACAACAACAGTTACGAATTACAGTCTCTGTGCTATCACAGCAGTGGACATGATTTACTTCTGAGGAACATCATAGTATCTATTGAACCCCTTGTTCAGGTGCTTTCAGTTAAGACAGAGAAGAATAAACTCATGGAAGAATGAACACATAAGTAAAAAACAGATGTAGAACCAGGACATCCTTGGAATTCAAGAAAAGTTATCGTGGTAGTCAGTAATTAAAAATGTTACATGACTCACAATATATAATGAAGACAATTGTATTTAAATATCTGAGGTATAACCATGATTGCAATATTTTATATAGTGTTGTCTTAGTCTGCTCAAAGTTTCCTACAGAGCAATAAGTCAATATCCACTGACAAAACATTTGTGAAGTAGGATCCTCTAAAAGGTGAGTTTCTGGAGGTCTTCCACAATATTATTTAATGTTTAATTTTCTTATCATTTGTCAACTGTATATCGTAATTTTATTTCACTACCCATTCTTTATTTCTTCTTTGTGATAATGACAACTATTGTAGTTCTTTAAGAAGCTACAGCAAGGAAAAGCCAGTACACTACTTCAGCTGTATGTGAGAAGCTGAGGACTCACTGCTAACTTTCGGGCTTCCTGTATTGTTTTCGGGGTGTTGATAGGCGGAGTATGACAGCTGTCCAACATCTTGGCCATGTTATTATCCTTGTGCAATTTTACAATCTGAAAATATTAAAAAGAAATGGGGTTAGATTTCAGAAATTTAGTAAATGAACTTGTGACCTGAATTTTAATTCATTTATTAATTTTTTATCAAATACACACTGTGTGAAATCCACCATTAAGAGACTAAACCTTTAACTAATTTTCCCCTTTAGGTAGGTAGCCTTATTTGATAATTTTATCTAACTTTCTAATCTATCATCCTCTTCCTATTTACTATTCTCTTGTTCTGTCACTAATTCTAATATTTTTTATAATGAAAAAAATTCCATTATAAAAACCTTTAAACATTGAAATGCTTAAAGCCCTAGGATGGCAAAAGTGGAAAATACAATGTGTTTTAAGAATCATCTTTATATATAAACTCTGAGTCAAATACCATAGCTAATATATATCTGCATTTATTAATCTTTTTCTCCCTGGTGGTCCAAAATGATATATATTTTTAAGCTAGGCATTATTGAATTACACATTTTCTTTCTGTTTCCAATGAACATATAGACATGTACCATTCACATTTAATCATAAATTTTGACTGGAATTGTGTCAAATTTGACAAAAATAAGCATAACAAACTGGCCACTTTTAGAAAATAATAAAACATTATAAAAAGCATAAAATTAAGAGTATATTTAGCCACAATTGAATAGATCTTTGTATATTGATACAAAATTAAAGGTAATGCTTCCTAATGGTATCATACCTAGAGATACTTAAAAATAAAATGTGAAGCTCTGGCCTCTTGATACCAACCATCTAAAACTGTTTAGGATAGTTAAGAAAAACAAACTCCTAGTCGTGCAAACATGTCACTTTGTTAGCTACTATGACAGTCTATCATAGATATTCTCTAAACTACTCAGTAATCAAGTTGTTAAGAGACAAGCAACATTTGCTTATCTAAATACAAGAGACAGATAGGGCATCTTCAAAAACCCCAAGAGATCTGCAGAATATGGCATTCAAAGATGTTATCTTAAATTAAGATTTTTTTTGATATCGAGACCTATCAGCTCCTGATAGCACCCCCTATTCTACTCCAAGTAGAAGATAAGCATCGAAGACTCTCCAGTATGAGATGGTTGAATTAGTGGCAAGCCTATCTCTTGGCATGAAAAAAATCCTTGCTTCAACTGCAGACAGACTGCTGTCCAAAAAGGACAAAACTTGGTAGCAGGGAAGTCGACAGCCTACCTCTGCCAAGACAGGTTAGGTAAGTCCTTCATAATTCCTGCTCTACAATCAATGTCTGTCAGAGAAACAGGACCAAAAGGTTGAAGACTGATGCTGGAATGTGTGGAGAGAAAAGGGGAACTGTCCAGGCAGTCACTGGTTTGTCATTTCTTAGTATTGATAGCTGCAGGCCCTGCACTTCCTCTATAATCAGATATATTTATCCCTCTCAGGTCTCTGAGGTGGTTGAAGAATAGACAGCTAGAGTCTCATAGTTAAATTTTGAGTTGTTTAGGAATCAAGAGGGCATTCTAGATCTAAGAAGATGGTTATAATAGTGATGCAAGTTAGCATGAAAGCTAAGTCAGTTATAGAACTTTAAATTCATAGAGATGATTAGATGGTAGAATGTTAAAGTTAGGGGCCAAATATGTATGAACTGGACATTAGGAAGGTATACTGGGCCATTTAACACTCATAAATGTGGCATTTTTATTTCTGTTGTTTTGTATAGTATTTACTGTTACTAGAGAAGGAACCATTTGTTGGACTGAAAGGGGAAGCTGTTGAGGGGAAGAGGGTGGAAGGGTGGGACAGGAAGGGGGAATTGGGAAGGGTTGTGACTGAGATGTAACTTGAAGAAAAAAAATAAAGTATTTAATAAAAAAATTAAAAAGCATAAATGGTTAGTTATTACATGCTATTTTATATAAAACCATTTAAATGTATTTACTTAAATATATTGCTAAAATACTTATTATTTAAAAATTGGTAATCAACTAATGTGTAAAACTTTAATGGATTACCAGGAATGTTAAGAATTTGAAAGAATGTCAGTCCAGAATGGGGAATGAGAAATTCATGAATAAAAAGACAATATAACATGTATTTATTGCAAATGCAGAGACACATTCTGTTGATACCCATTCTTGTACTGATGCCTTATGTGCTTAAATCCTTCACATGGACTGACTTTGACCAGATAACATATAGTCATAGAGAGGAAGGAGCCTAATTTTCAGTTGCCAGGGAGCCCTCTTACTGAATGAACTCTAGCACTGGAGAGCTTTAAACAAGAATTCATTCTTAACATTGGGGTTTCTGAAAAGAATTAATGCCCCTCCATGACATCATTTTAGTTCAGTATACTTCTGTTTCCTACACACAGCTGACCACAGTACAACTTTCCTTTACTGAATCTCTACAGGTAATAAGTGAAGTTTGCCACTGGAGACTAATTCCTTATAAATAAGACCAGAAAAAAATCATGTTTCTTTTCCACCACAATTTTTGCAGTTTTATATCTCAATTACAAATATAAACAAAACTTTAAATTACATGAATTTAGAGAAAATTTTGAGATAATAGTAATCTCTGCAAATGAGATTTCCTGAAGCTTTCCCATCCTTTATGGGTTTCATTTACTGTTGTTTATAAAATGGTAGTAGTATCTTTTACCTGTGGAAATGTATTATTTGGAATTTAATGACATTTTCTTACTTAAATTGTAGTAAAGTCATTATCATGAAGGCTTCATGGGGTGGGGCAATGGAAATAAACCAGATACTCACATATTTAAAGAATGTTTTCCAAGTGTAGTCATTGAAGTACTGAGAGAGAATAAAAGAAATGAAAGAAAAAGTTGTAAGTAATCATCAACATGAATGCATAACTTCAGAGACACATTTACTAAGTGCCCATTGTAGTACTACAAGCCTGTCTATTGTCACATCCTCAGCACTAACTGACTTTGGCAGGTAACATATCCAAAAGACTGAACACATTTCATGTCTAACCCAGCCTTCCCATTGAGTGACTCATCCACTGAAATCTTTAAACAGTGACTCCAGGCACAAAAGAATTTCTGTAAAGCTAATATTTTTTTCCATTCTTGAATCATAGGAGTATAGATTCATCCTATGAACTCCACTGGGCTAAGAGCAATGCACTGATCCTCTATTGGCTACATGGAATGTCAGTGAAAACTGGCTGTGAAGAAAGTAGATGAGAAAATCAGACATGTTCCCCAGCTGCATTTTTTAGCTTTCTATGTGACAATTGTGTTTTAACAGTAATCGTTCTGTAGAATTTGAGTCGAATACCATTGTACATGTGTTCTACATCATTTAGCCTGTTGTACTTCATTGGTTCAAACTGATGTTCTTTTAATATGCAAGTAGAAACAATTTTAAACATCAATGAATTCTTTGTACATCCTTAAGCTGTCATGAAACTATCCCATTCTTCAAGTTCCATTTCTCAGCCACAAATTTTTTAAATCTGTGATAGATATTTAATTAGATGTGGTACAATACAATTATTGACAGGAAAGTTCCTTTTGGGAAGAACCCATAGTAAGTGAGGCACTTACAAATAACCTCCGCATATCTCTATTGAGTTCACTGATGTTTTTAGTCATCATGATGGCATGATCGAACAGGTCCTTGAGGTGTACTTCACCATGTGAGGCTGCACGAACATTCACAGGCAAAGAAGCAACATTCTCACCCAGAAGTAAATGTGATGCCAACATCAAAAGGAGTGCCCCTGCTGTATAGAAACAAGAAGCTGAGATCTACGTATCTGAGGTTATCAATGGTACTTTTACCTCTTTATCAAGAGTAATTGTATCTGTCCACAGTGCTTGCTACTCTATGGTCTGTTACTGTACAGCTGTGGAAGGCAATAAGGGTCTTCCACTGTGAGAATATAATTAAATAAATTGTACATTTATACAGTTTGAAAAAACAATGATTTCCCATATTTTCAGACAGATACCAAAAAACTTTCATTTTTACAAGTTAATTGTGAGTGAGTGGAGTGTTTTGTAGTCATTCTTTGTAGATAATTTAATGTCTTGGGAATTTATGATGATTTTCATTGGTTACTTTCTCAAAGATTGCTTTATACAGTTAGTAATATTTGATCAGGTCAAGGCCAACATACCTGTGTTTGCTTCATTTTCATGTCTTGTAAAAATTAATGCATTATTTTCTATTGCCTAATGTTGAGTTTGAAGAGAATCCTATCATGAAAAGCATCCTGTAGCTACCTTTACCAACTGACCATAATAATTCCATGCATCGAAATTCTACCATAAGTTCTTACGGGTTTTATAACAACTCTATGTGTAGACTAATCCTATGTCATATCATTGATAAAAGAGAGTACTTAAAAGGTTGAGTGATTTTCCTTTTGATCACTTGATCAAAGAACCCCTAGTAATATTGATTGTATCTGCTTCTATTGCTTTGTAAATCAAACCTTCTTTAAACTAGTGTTCATACAATGATCAACATAGTTTCAACACCAATTTAACTTTTACTGATGGAAAAACACAGAAACCTAGTCTACTAATAATTTACACTACCAAAAGATGTATGTATGTATCAAAATGAAATGTCTATTTACTTTTAGCGATGCTACCTGAAAACATTTCTGTTACACAGATTCTTAGATAAATCCAACTGGAAATGTTCATCAGAAATTTAGGAAACTAGTAAGTTTCATTCAAGAAAAACATCTAGACTAAATACTCAAAATAACTGAAAAAAAATATGTAGAATAGAATATAACCATCAATATTTCACAGGCAAAAAATGAGTATTATTTTTAGATATTCCTATTGTAGAAAGTAAATTTACAAAAAAACATATACTTTCACAACATTATTATATATATTAAAATTCCTTTCATTTTTCATCTGAAGAACATAAAGTTAAAGATTAGTCAATATAATGAATGATTTTGTCTTTTCATTTCATAAAAAACAATATATGACCCAGGCATGATAGAGCACACTTCTAATCTCAGTAGTTGGGAGAAAAGACAGATGAATGTCAGTGACTTTGAAGTCAATCTGTTTTACATAGTGAGTTCCAGACCAGTCAGAAATGTGTGATGAGACCCTGTCTCAGTATATACATGCTTTTTACTGATTCTTACTTAGAAATATTATCAAAAAATAAAAGCAAATAATTTTTAAAGAGTATTTTACTTGAATTACATTGTCAACAAAGTACAGATCCATATCTGCTAGCCTTATCTATTATATACCCATAATTGGCACTGTGATTAAATCTTTTCCTGTTAAGCATTTCATAGAGATGTAAAACTCAAGAAATATTACTTTTTTCCTTCCCAAGTTGTTAAATATTCAACCAATAGATTCTTATAATCGAATTCCACTAAAATGAATAAATATAAGCAACTTTAACTTTAGAAGTTATATCACCCCATGTTCCGGAACTCTAGGACATTTGAGTTTTATCCAAACCCAACTCTTGTTTCTACCGTTAGACACTGGCAATAATCCTCTTTTCTACCTTAGGTCAATTAAGAAAATGTAAAACCTCTAGGCATTTCTCCCAGTCTACAGGGAAATAAGATTCTCCTTTAAGAACCCTAATCCAAGAATGTACGATGCATTTTCTTTTTAGAGCAATGATTAGAAAGTACTTATTAGATCTCTCTGGCTTTATTTGTATTGGTTAGGCAGGAACAAATGTTCATTCAATTAGATCGCACAAAGATGGCATGAAAGTGTCCTAACAAGTGTTTTAAAAGAATGCAATACTTAAACTCACTTAGAGAAATTCAGGGGAAGAAATACTTACAGAAGCATGGTGGGGTGGAAGGCAGCATCATCCCTGTAAAGTCTCACCACAGCTTGTCTACTGACCCAGGGAAGTTGATTCTCTGCCGTCCTACCTTCTATATAGTCCAGTACACCAGCCCTAAGGCCACATCCCGCCTGGGTACAAGAGGAAGTAAACTCTGGAATCCAGATTAGGATTCCATGATTTTTCCTCCTTAAGGATTGATAACCCTTCATTACCATGATGACTACACCAGACATATTACCGTTATTTAGCTAATTTCAGGGCCACGCTATGGGGCTAGTTAAGTTGTAAATCACCACAACTTTCTCTGCTCCATGAAGTCTGAAGAAAATTTCCTGCTACCAGAAAACAGTGATGTCCTCCAACGGCATTCTCGTCTTCAGATCCTTATCTCTTCCTATCACCTCTTCTGAAAGGTTCACTGGATCTCAGATGGGAGGACATAGGTTTTTCATATTTAGGTTTTTTTCCTGAGCATTGGAACACAGGCCACGGTAAGGGTCACCTATATTGAGAAATTTAACCTTGGTGAGTTTTAGTCAATATCTGTGATATTATATAAAATGGTTTTTTTTGTACACAGTAGGCATGCAACAAGAGTAATATAGAGGGCAAATACAGATGTTTAAAGGGGTCTTGTAGGTGAATAATGGACATTAACTTACATCAAAGGTCCACCGTATGAATCCAGAGCATCACTAGTCAAATATTATCAGCGAAGTCACAAAAACAAACATAGGTGTTCTTCATGGAACTGGACCTAAATCTAACCCAGCATATTTAACTGTACCTATAACGGTTGTTCTATCACTGTTGGTTGAATATATACTTCTGGTTTATTTGGTAATTGCCTTCACTTGGACTGAGTAAAGCCCCTTAGTGAGATCTGAAATTATGAAGCCAGGCAACACTATGGGATCTTCCCCCTTACTCCTAGTGAGATTTATTCTAATAAAGCAAGCATAACAAGGGGTATATCATTATGTAGTTTCTTAGATTAAATATTGTGCATAACAAATTCATTGTTAATAATCTGTATTACATTCAATGCCACTTAGGTCTCACTGTGGAACAGCTCATAGGAAGCTTCTAAGACATTTTAAGATCTGACTGAGGATGGTTCAATGATTGGAGGAAGGGCTTATGGTCTGTTACTGTTGTGCAAAAATAATGTGGTGCTTTGATGGATGTCCAACCCATAAAATTCAGTCCTTGATAACCCCAAATACTCTTACACCACTGAGCAGCAGTCAATGGACTTAGAAACAGAATCAAGGTGATAAAAATGATGTAACATTTCCTGTATTGGGAAATATCCTGCCACAGATACCATACAGCACATGTTAGTTGAAAATATGTATTAAGGATGCTTTTCTCCTGAGGTCATAGTGTATACCAGAATTGAGAGTCTTGCCTTTGAGTATGAAATGTAAGCTACACTTATTTATTTAGAAGGAGAAAATGTAGGGTGGACATTTTCATCCAGTCTTTGGAACTTTCAGTAGACAAGTCTATTAATGAAAAGGCACTGGCCACAGTAGAGTCTGAAGTCTAAAGGCAATGAGAATCAGAGAGTGTTCTGAAAAGGGAGCTGGTATGGCATATGAAAAGGGGCTTTTATCTACTGACCCCTGGCTAAGCAGAGCATGTGAATTCTCAAATTACCCATTCATTTGCTTATTAAAAGGGCTCCAAGTAAGGAAACCAAATGCCTCACTGAGAATGACACTGTCTTACAGAGATCTAAACACAGAAGTGACTCCCAGTCATCATTCCAAACATTCATATTTGGAGGAAATAACTGAAATAAGCAATAGAAATTTTCATTACTTCAGTAATAGGATTTTACTTTTTAATAATACCTTATATGCTGAATGCTAAAATCAGCTTATACTTGTTGAGTGTGGTTAAGATGAGGATTAAATGACATTGCCCATTCTTTGCAAACATTATTCCTTTAGTCAAGCACCCAACCATCTATTGTCTCAGAGATATGCACAACCAAAACTATCTATAAAATAAATAAATTGGAGAACAATAATTAGAATAACACAATACATTTGGGGACTATGGTATATCCTAAAAAAAGGTTATTGAAGAAATACAATTTGGTACAGTGTTTACCTTTTGACTAAGTTAAGTTTTATTGTTGATGCTAAGCCAAGAATCAAAGTGATTACAACAGAACAAGACAACTTAATATAAAATAAAATAAGTTTTCCCAAATTATGATGGTTCTACTGACTCTGAGTCTAGTCCTAGATTCTTGAGAAGCTTCCATACTGACGTCCAAAATGGTTGTAACAGCTGTCATTCCTACCATCTGACTCCCTTAGGATTAATGACTCACCTAAAAGGTAGACAGGGCTATTTCATTAGCTGTGTCTCAGACTGAAGAAAAATGACAAAGGAAATAGTTCAACAACATTCATATCAATTTTTCTTGATTGTGGAAGCATTGTGGCTACCCACCTCACCTTTCTTGTCACAATGAGCTGTGTCCCTTGATATTTAAGCCTCCATATACCTTTCCTCACCAAAGTTTCCTTTCTTAGGGGTTTGGTTATAGTAGTGAAAAATAATTTGTACCAAAATTTTTTTCTTTAAGAGTCATTAGTGTTTATCACCTTGAGAAGCACACATAGATGAGCTGAGTGGCTTTAGTGTGTAGAGTTGACACGGGAATGGTCAAGAATTAACATGGGACTTGGTATCAGTTCATCTACACATAGAATATTATCAAACTACTACCTGGATCCTTGTGTATGACTTGCTCCAGGATTACCTTGTTGTAACAAATTATAATCCAGTTTCTTCTAAGAGGGCCCAAAACCAAAAGATACTATCCCCAGGAACACAAAGTTCCATTTTTTTTCTATGTCCTCAGGTGATATCTTACATACTCTGGCATACAACATATTTCCCAGTTGCTCAATGACCACAAACTTAATGACTGTCAGTATGTCTACATGGTATGATATGATTGGTAGACATAACTGCTCATTACCACCTAAGATAATCCATTTCACTTTAATGTCTCCATCTCCAGACCTATGCTCTCTTGCTCACATTCTCATGAATTTCAAGTCTGTCATTAAGCAATGTTCAATTAGCTATAATATTTTAGTGAACTACACATTCCTGTATTTAAGAAACACTTACGTGTCCCATCTGAACTTTTCCAAACTTTCCCTAGAAACCTCCTTTTGAGCCATATCAAACTTCCAAAAAATCTGTCTTTGATTGACTTCTTCCTTATTAATCCTATCTCAAATACTTTAGCAAGTTGCAAGCCTGATTTATATTATTATACTCACCTTTTCTCAATGTGACCAACACCACTCTATTGTACTGTCATTAAAGTCAGTATTTGAGGACATGGTAGCTTTAAGAGGTCTCATGTTTTCTTATCATTTACATTTCTTGCATTGCTGTTGTGATGAAGTATAATTTCTCAAAGATGAACTGTTGATTTTTTTTTGAAAAAAGGTGATTACTTACAATTGTCAATGTCCAGAGAACAAGAGACTTCCTAGTTCTCTGCCTTAAATGGGGCATCTTTATTTTGCCCCCTTGCTCAAGGCTAAGGGATCATCACAGAAGGAACAGAAAGCTTTTCAGAGGCACAGGTAGCAGATAGAAACTGTTTTCAAAGAAACAGTGTTTTCCAAGCAGAACAACCCATGCAAACTCATAGAAACTGGGAGAACATGCAAATGATCCACATAAGCTTAAGCCAGACAAAATTTTAGCATGGAAATGGGAAGTAGACATAAAGTCCTACCCTTAGCTGAGGAGATAGGTCCATCTATTTGCTATTGAGAGAAAGAAAGTAAGTGTGCTTCAATGATATGACATTTAGTTTATCAACTAGGTGCAGTCAACTAACACAAACTGGACTTAATGAATTTATGAAAAAAAGAGGGGAGAGAGAGAGAGAAACAGAGAAATTAAGTTACAGACACAGATATCACCACTTTGACACATACACCAAAGATGTAACTTGCTTCTAACATCTTATAAAGTTCTTATCACCTCAATTCAGGTCCAAAGCCTGAAGATGCAGGCTTTAAAACAAGAGCTTTGAGTGATACTCCAGATCTAAACTGTATCATAAGTAATCACAAACTCTTAGAAAACTGGACAAATGTTGAACATGAACAGATGGAGCCCTTGTCTAGATCAAACTTATTGAAGAGATAAATGACACATAACTCCTCATTGCTGAGCAGCAAAAAGACTTTTTTAGTGGCATAGTACATATTCAACAGTGCCATTTGACTTTAGTCAATTGTGGGATTTGCGTAATCTGGTACATTTTGTAATTTCTGGTGCAAAGTGGATGACATACACAAAAATTATCTCCATCCATTTATATTTTCCAATTATGATTATTTCTGCAAAGTGATTACTTCTGCAAAATATGATTTCATTCTGCAAAGTCTCTGTCACTTCTCAGTATCTTTCTCAAAAGTCCTGCTGATTTCTCTATGACTCCTACATCCTCTGATTCCTTTCTAATTGGGGAGTTTTTGTTGAATTTACCTTAGTGTCACCATTGTATTTCAACTGGTCATCAGACATCTTTTTTTATTTTTCTGTCATCTATACATTCTCATAACCCTTCACACCAGATGAAAATTTGTTTCTGAGTTCAAGGGGAATTGCTTTCTCACAGTATAATGTGCTGCTTCTCCTTGATATCATAGGTTAAGATCTAGCTCAAAATTGATATATTATCTATTGTAATGCAAAGCGTATTATCATTATCACCCTACAGTAGCACCTATTTTGGCACCTGCTTAAAAAGGACCATTAATTGCTTACTAATGCTTTCTAATAAATCTCAGTTTCTCTCACTGAAAATTAAAATATACTTATGTTATAGAATGAGGGTAAATGAGTTAGCAAATATGCTCTTCCAATTTTGATGACTCAGCATCCAATCAAACCTTCAAAACTTCACCTCAAACCATCATAATCCTGAAACTTTGACAAAACTTTGGTTTCATTTGCCATTTTCTGATTCATTTGGTGGTTTCTTTTAGCAGTACCCTTTAACCTGCTATTAATACACTAATTCACATGTTTATATATCTCTTACAAGTTCAGCTAAAGATATTTTCACTTCTTTTTTTGGTATATGCAGTGCTCAGGGTGTTTAATTTCACATTTCATTAGATCAATCACTTTCTAAGTCTTGTTTATTTATATTTTGACTCCATTTCTGTTATTCTATTGCCATCTAAAATGAAAATCCATAGATTCCATACTAACTCTTATTAGACCAGGAATGACTGTAATCTTTTTCTGAAATATATGTTGTAGCTACTCTTTGCAGAATTAGGTGTAACAACAATAGCTGTAATAAATCTTAAGATTTAGATTTCAGTTATATGTGGATAAAAGAATGTATCTAAGGAATCTATCTGGGTAAGTATGCCATTCTCTAAGTATTTGGGGAAAACACTAATATGCCCCGCAAGAGAAGGATATAAAATGAAGGACTTGTTATCTTGCGTTCCTGGGATTGGGTTACAGCTAATTGAGTTGTTGGCCAAAGAGTTTCCATGGGAACATCCAAACAACCTAGGCTCTTCCCAAGACCATAGGTTGTTCTCCATAAACAGACAACAAGGCCTTATTATTGGACAACACCTACACAACTCATTGAACATGGAGAAGTTCAGTTGGTGCCTATGTAGAACCTTCACCACTATGTTCTAGCATCTTTGATATAGGAAAGTACTATGCATACTACTAAAAGAGAAACAGAAACACTAAGCCAGTCAAAAGCCCTTTGATCTACAATGACGTCCTTGCTGAAAGATATGCTAGGGCAATGGTGAAACAAAGCTTGTTGGAGTAACCAAGCAATATCTGGTTTGACTGAGGGCCCGCTCCATAAGATGTAATTCATATCTGATACTGCTTTGGTAACCAATAACCTCAGACTATAAAGCCAAGAGGCCTTGTGAAAAACTAATATCATTGTTTTCAAAAGCAAAAACAACAATAATGAAACATAGTAATAAAATGACCCCTGGTGATATTCTGTTATACTCATAGATCAGAGCTTTGCTTAGCCATCTTCAGAGAAGCTTCCTCCTGCAGCAGATGGGAATAAATGTCAAAATCTACAACCAGACATTAAGCACAGAGCAAGAGAGCTTAGAATACACAGCTGTAAATGAGATATTTCCATCAAATCTTTCCACTCAGGGCTCAGGGAAGTCTGTGGGAGAGGAGGCAGACAGAGTATAAGAGCCATAAAGAGTGAGGGGCACCAAGAAAATAAGGTCTTATAAATCAACATGGTCAATACTCATATGAACTCACAGAGACTAGGATAGCATTCACAAGCCCTACATGAATCTGTACTAGGTCCTTTGTGTATATATTATGCCTTACAGTTTGGGGAGTTTATGGGATTCTATAATGTGCGAATATGTAGGCCTCTATTCTTGTGACTTCTGTTAGGCTCTTTTCCTACTGTTTGTTTATCTCACATAATTCTGATGTGTTAGTTCTTGCTTCTATCTTACAATATTAATTTAATTTAAATTAGTTTGATTTAATTTAATTATATTATTATCCCCTAGATGCTTATTTGTTTTCTAATGAGTTACAGAAAGGGAGTGTAGGCAGGGAGGAACTGGAAATAGTAAAGGAAGGTGGATAATATTATGTAATTAGCATGCATCATGAGAGAAAAATACTATTTTCAATAAAAGGAAAAACTTAAAAATCAGTCTTTGATTTCATCATACATGTTGGCAATGGGGGAATTTCCCCCTTTCCTGCTTCTTTATTCCAATCTGACAAAAATCAAAGAAAGTTATAGAGAAATAGAAAGGGGAAAACCTAAGTAAGAATGGATGAACTCAGCATTTCCTGCTGTGTTGTTTGTGTCACATGAGAATGGGGGTAATGTATTAAGTAATTTGATATATTATTTTATATATTATGCATCAATTTTATTATTTATGTGGTAATTATACCAAATGAGACTTCATAGACATAGAGTGTAGAGAATAAATTAAATATACCTAAGATGTTGCTAAGAAAGCAAGAATTCAGAAAACAATGGTTGAAGATGATAAGACAAGAAATAGTCATGGAACCAATTCCAATTGTAATGGGATCCACTTGAGTATCAATCAGCTCATCAGCTTCATATATGTAATAGGCCTAGGTCCAGTACTTGCAACCCCCATGCTTGGTGGTTCAATCTGTTTGAGCTCCCTTGTGTCTGAGTTAATTGGCTATGTGGGTCTTCTCAGGGAGTCCTTGATCCATCCAGCTTCCTCAAACCTTTCCCTAACTTTTTCTCAAGACTCCTTGATTTTTGCCTAATTATCTGTTGGATAAAATTTCTTGGGTAGCAGTAATGTTGGGTTCTTCAGATCCTTCTCTCTCCACTTGTGACATCTATTTTATCTTCCTTACTTAAAGGGATTCAAGTATTATCCCTTAAGCACTCCTTGATACTTATTTTCTCTGGATCTGTAGATTGTAGCATAATGGTCTTGTACATATTGACTAATATCTGCTTATGAGTGAGTAAATACTATGTGTTACTTTTTGGATCTGTGTTAGCTCACTCAGAAAGGTCTACTATGGTTCCATTCATTTGCCTGCAAATTTCATGATATCCTTGTTTCTGATAGCAGAGCAGTGTTCCATTGTGGAGTTGTACCACAATTTCTTTATCCATTCCTCGGTAAAAGGATATTTGGGTTGTTTCCAGTTTCTGGCTATTATGAATAAAGTTGCTCTGAACACTGTTTATGTGATGTCCTTGTGGCTTAGTAGTGCATATTTGGGATTTATGCCCAGGAATGATATAGCTGGATCTTGAGGTATGACTATTCCAAATTTTCTTAGAAAGCACCAGATTTATTTCCAAAGTGGTTGTGCAATTTTGCACTCCCACCATCCATGTAGGAATGCTCCCCCTTCTCCACATCCTCAACAGCATGTGCAGTCACTTGAGTTTTTGATCTTATCCAATCTGATGGGTATAAGATGGAATCTTGGAGTTGTTTTGATTTACATTTCCCTTATTACTAAGGATGTTAAGCATTTCTTTAAGTGTTTTTCAGCATTTAAAATTTCCTCTGTAGTGAGTTCTTGATTGAGCTCTGTTCCCCAATTTTTGATTGTATTATTTGGTTTGTTAATTTTTAATTTCTGAGTTCTTTATATATTTTGGATATTAGCCCTCTGTCAGATGTGGGGTGAGTGAATATTTTTCTCAATCTGTGGGCTGTCATTTTGTTCCATTGACAGTGTCCTTGGCCTTACAGAAGCTTTCCAGTTTCATGAGGTCCCATTATTAAGTGTTAATCTTAGTGCTTGAGCTATCGGTGTGGTCTTCTGTGCCGAGTTCAAGGCTTTCCCCCACTTTCTCTTCTCTTAGATTTAGTGTATCTGGTTTTATGTTGAGGTCTTTGATCCCCTTGGACTTGAGTTTTGTTCAGGTTGATAAATTTGGATCTGTTTTTATTCTCCTACATGTAGACATCCATTTAGACCAGCACCATTTGTTGAAGATACTATCTTTTTCCCATTGTGTGGTTTTGGCACCTTTGTCAAAAATCAAGTGTCTATAGATATTTAAGTTTATTTCCAAATCTTCAATTCGATTTCATTGGTCAACCTATCTACTTTTATGCCAATACTATGTAGTTTTTATTACTATTGCTTTATAGTAAAGATTGAAGTCAGGGATGGTGATACCTCCAGAGGTTCTTTTACTGTAAAAGACTCTTTGGCTATGCTGGGGTTTTTGTTAGTTAGTTTGTTTGTTTTTTCCATATAAAGTTGAGAATTGTTCTATCAAGGTCTATAAAGAATTGTGTGGGATTTTTATGGGAATTGCATTGAATATGTAGATTGTTTTTGGTAAGAGGGCTGTTTTTACTGTGTTAATCCTACCAATCCATAAGCATGGGAGATCTTTCCATCTTCTGATATCTTCTACAATTTCTTTTTTCAGAGACTTGTTATTGTCAAACAGGTCTTTAATGTGCTTGGTTAGTGTTAACACTAAGGTATTTTATACTGTTTGTGGCTATTGTGAAAGGAGTTACTTCCATAATTTCATTCTTTGGTCCATTTATCATTTATATAAAAGAGGGAAACTGATTTTTTAAGTTAATTTTGTGTTCAGACACTTTTTTGAAGGTGTTTATTAGTTGTAGAAGTTCTCTAACAGAGTTTTGGGGGTCACTTATCATATCATCTGAAAATAGGGATAATTTGACTTCTTCCCTTCCAATTTGTATCCCCATCATCTCCTTTAGTTGTCTTACTGTTCTGGCTAGAACTTCAAGTACTATATTGAAAAGATATGGGGAAAGTTGACAACCTTGTCCCTGTGTTCAGTGGAATTGCTTTAAGTTTCTCTTCATTTCATTTGGTGTGGGCTATAGGCTTGCTGTATATTGCCTTTATTATGTTTAGGTATGGGCCTTGTATACCTGATCTCTCCAAGACTTTTATCATGAATGGATATTGAATTTTGTCAAAGGCTTTTTCAGCATCCAATGAGATGATCATGTGTTTTTTTTTCTTTTAGTTTGTTTATATGGTAGATTACATTGATGGATTTTTGCATGTTGAACCATCCCTGCATTCCTGGTATGACACCTAATTGTTCATGTTGGGTGATATTTTTGATGTGTTCTTGTATTTGGTTTGCTAGTATTTTATTGAGTATTTTTGCATCAATATTCATGAGAGAAATTTGTCTGAAATTCTCTTTCTTATCTGAGTCTTTGTGTGGTTTCGGTATCAAGGTGATTGTGGCTTCATAGAATGAGATTGATAAGGTTCCTTCTGTTTCTATTTTGTGGAATAGTTTGAGGAGTACTGATATTATCTCTTCTTTGAATGTCTGATAGAAATCTGTGCTAAAACTATCTGGTCCAGGGCTTGTTTGTTTGGGAGATTTTTGATAACTGCTTTTATTTCTTTAGGGGTTATGGGACTGTTTAATATGTCTATCTAATCCTGATTTGACCTTGGTAAGTGGAATCTATCAAAAAATTACCCATTTCATTTAGGTTTTCCAATTTTGTAGAGTATAGGCTTTTGAAGTAAGATCTTGTGATTCTTTGGATTTCCTCAGTGTCTGTTGTTATGTCCCCATTTTCATTACAGATTTTAATTTGGATGCTGTCTCTCTGCCATTTTAGTTATTTTGGCTAGGGGTTTGTCTGTCTTGTTAATTTTCTCAAAGAACCAGCTCTTGGTTTCATTGATTCTTTCTAATGTTCTTTTTGTTTCTAATATATTTATTTCGGCCCTTAGTTTGATTATTTACTGCTGTCTACTCATCTTAGATGTATTTGCTTCTTTCTGTTTTAGACCTTTCAGGAGTATTTTTAAGTTGCTAGTATGAGATCTCTCCAATTTGTCTACGAAAGCACTTTGTGCTATGAACTTTTCTTTGAGCACTTCTTAGCATGACTAATTTTTTAAAAGTATCCCAATATTTCCAAATCTGTAATAGAATCATTGTACATTTAGTGATCTCATTTATTGAGTCTAAGATCTTTACCCACATTAACTTACTGTCGTTCTAAAGTAAGCTATAAATTGTTCCTTTGCCAGTGAACAACTTGGTTGTGGATTGGAAATCTTGATGCTATTGATACATTTACTACAATGGCAACAAATTTTCTTTCTATGCTCTGACATATGTCATGTCTCTTTTATTAATATGCCCATTGTACTTTAACATACATTCACAGGGTACAAAATTGAAAGAAGCTTCAAAAAGATGCATCAGCTAACATCTCAAAATTCTGAGGAGTAGCAGACATCACCATGAACAAGCAGACATTTCAAGAAATTGACATGAAAGTCAAGTATTTCTAGGTCAATACGCATGCAGTAAGACATTATATACAGAGTAGAAAATTTAGTTTCTTCATCAGCTGCCTGCAAGGATTTCAAATCTGACCAGACCGGATAATCTTCTTTTTTTCTGATTGCAGGATTAACCTATTCACCAGACATGATATTTACTTATTATCACTGTTTGTGTTAATTTGACCTTTTCCCTTCCTAATATTAAATAACACTTAAGGAATGTTATAAATGTGAAATTTCAGTCACAGGCACAGATTTCTATCACAGGACTCTAAATTGTTTTTTCATCTAAAAGCAAAGCTTATACACATGTTTTTCTTAAGTTAAATTGATGCTAGATGAAGTATGTCACTTGCAGTTAGACAGATGGAACATCAAGATTCTGCTACTTGTGTATACACCTCTTTTTGTCCAAGGGACGATGGAAAAAACTAAGGACAGTTCTTTCAGATTATCGTAAGAATATCTAATGAGTTATTTGTGGGTATTGTACTCAGCCCAGGAAAGACACTGTCCAAATGACTTTGAGGACTTCTTATATTTTGTGTCTGTCTTGTATTAATTTAATGTTAATATAAGATTAGATGCTTAACTTTTGTTCCTGCAAATTTAAGTGCTTCAAAACTTATCATTCACTACAGAAGTCACATCATTCATAAAAGAGAAAGTAGGAGAGTAAGAAGATTGCTCACCTTGGATACTATCATCATGATGTACTCTAGAAGCTCTTTGGTTTGTATCTCAATGGCTTTGGCCTTTGATAGGAGAGCATCAGGGACTCCAGGCATGGCACCGAGCTCTCTTACGAGGTGTTTCACAGGATCTCGCCAGGCAAGCAGTGTGTTGAGAATGATTGTCAAAAAGTCTTCAAACTTTGTAACCATCGTTGAGCAATCGTATTAAGATAAGTGAAATACAGAAGTATCAGTTACACCTGACTTTTAATCAAGAACATGAACTACTACTCCTATTTGTTATTCTTATGGAGAAGTGTGGTTTTCTTGAGATGAAAATGATGTAACAATGAAAAACTTAAACTATTCACCTATAGCTTGCAAAAATTAAACAGTTTATTTAGACATCAATTTATAATGAGCTATATATTACTGAGCATGTTATTTTCTCTGGCTGAAATTGTTCCATCTACCTTCTCTGGAAAACCTTACATATTGACTGTTTTACTTCTCCATGAGACCCTAAGACTTTCTTTGAACTGAGAAGTTGCTCAGTGGACCTGAGTCAGAAGATAAATTCTACCAGTTTCAATTGCAAAATCATTTAACTCCTATTTATGACACTAATGAACTAGATTGCTTACAAAATACTTGCTATGAATCTTAGAATATTAATAGAAAAATATCTTGAAGATAAGTTGTCATTAATAAATATGGTTTCTCAGTCTGCAGCACTTTCTCCCCTCCCTCTAACAGAATAGAACATTGTTGACAAGTATATTTGAATAATGAGACTCGTTGCATATGAAGAGAGACATTTGAATTTTGACCGTTTGGTATTTGTCAGGATTGTATATGCACCTCCTGATTGACTTAAGATATTTACTGTGCTGATGTCTGTTGACTAATCTAATGATAAGGAGAATGAAGAGCAGAGCAGTAGTCAATGGACACTGTAATAGAAACGTGAGCAGTGTATGAAGGAAGGGAACAGGTGAGAGTGTGTCAATGCAGATTACAGGGAGCATATGAATGAGAATGAAGGCTTGAGTTGGATGAGGCTCAGAACTTCATCATGACTGCGCAGCCTAATGGTACAAGTTGCACAAAGCATTTCAAAGTATCCATCTTCTTGTCTGAGCTACAGTTTTTGGAGAATTAATTGATGCACTGCCAATAAACTACTTTGTGATATTTCTACAATAAAGTTTGTCTCCAGAAACGTCATATTTTCATATTCCTCTTCCTTCCCTTTATCGTTTTTATGTTATATATAAGTAATCTATTTGAGAATGAGTTATGGCCATGGGTAAGAAGAGAGAGATCATAACAAAATTTAATTAGAGCTGTTGCAATGTATAGAACTTCTCATAACAACTGAGGAAATGACTTCTTTCTGAAGAATAGTAAATCGTATTTATAGGACTCCCTTGTCCAGGTACTTATAGCTAAGACACAGAAAAAATTACAAAATCATGGAGTTTTGGACACATAGGTAAGACCAAATGTAGAACCAGGATTGTCCTTGGATTCGAGAAGAGTTATAGAGACATGCATGCCAATGTGGAGACATTAGTAATGTATAATAAAGACCACTGGGTTTGCATGTCTTAAGCATATACATCAATGTGTTTTTTAAAAGTAGATGTTCATTTCAGCTCAAGGTTTCCTACAGAATAATAAGCCAATTCCCAGTGTCAAGACATTGCTAAAATATGAATCTTTAAATGTTCAATTTAAAAAGAGCTGTAATGATATTATTTAATATTTGATTTCCTTTAAAATTTATCAACTGCAAACCATAATTTTGACTTCACTGATCACTCTTATTTCTGTTCCTGCTCTTCTGATTATCACATTACTTTCAGTACTCATAACCCACAGCACGGCAAAGCCAGAGGACTGCTTCAATTGTAAATGAAAAGTTGAGGACACACCGAGGTCTTTCGGACTTCCTCTCTTGTTTCTGGTATGTTGATGGACAAAGTGTGGCACTTTTCGTAAACCTTGAATATGCTCCCCATACTCCTGTTCAGATTTATTAGCTGAAAATGTTAAAAAGAAATTCTAATTAATTGAAATTTAAGAACTGAAAAAAGTAAACCGGTGACCAGAATATTAATGCATCTAATAGATGTGCAATTTTTACAAACAAGCATTGCATGAAATCTAAAATTAAGAGAATTACCTTTTAACCTAATATCCCACTTAAATCAGTAACCTAGTAACCTTTGACTTTTCACCTAAAATTTTAATCTATCATCTTCTTTCTTCCTATTTACTATTTTCTTGTTTTGTCACTAATTCTAAAATTTAATATATAAATTGAAGAGAATTCTAAACATGACAAAAGTAAAAACATGGAACATTTCAAAGATCATATTTTGGTTTGATTTGAATCTGAAGCCATAGTAAATATGTATTATTATTTATTAATTTTTTGTTTGATGTTAATTCAAATTCATGTTTATTTTAATTAGACATTATAAAATTATTCATTTTCTTTCTATTTCTACTGAATATATACACCTATACCATTCAATGTCTTTCATAAATCCCGAATTAAATTGTGTAAATTGTAATAAAATTAGACATAAAAAGTGGCCATTTTAGGAGATACTAAGCAACAATGAAATTCAAAACAAAAAGGGGCTAATTAACATTTACAGATTATTGACCATATAATCAAAATTCTTAACAGTTTTATGTCATAAGTATAGACACTTTAAAAACCCAAAAATTTGAGAATAACCTGAACAATTATTTTATTCTTTGCAAACCATAATCCTGGAAGCAGTCCCATTTTCATCCATCTTATAATGGCTGGAGCTTTCCTTCACCTTCACCTGGGAAGGTGTTTTATTTGGATTGATTCTTTATTTGGATTTCTCATGTAAGTTTCTGTGCAACAGTTAACATGGATGCTTTGGGAGAAGAAGACAGAAATCAGTGAGGCACTTACGACAGCATTGAACTTTGATGAAGAGAACTCGTTGGTGAACTGAAACAGAATGAAGGAATGAAATACCACGTGTAAGTAAGCAGAATCAATACTTTTTTATTGCAAATGCAGAGACACATTTCCTGGGTACCCTCTGTTATTGAACCCTGTCTATTGTCTCCCTGACTGACCCTGAAACAGAAAACATACAGCCTGCTTCCACTTCTAACTCAGTCTTCCCATTGAATAAACTTAGGCACTGGAAACCTTTAGAAAGTAACTTCCTGCCTGAAACGTTTCTGAGAAGGCAGCATAACTATTTCTCTTCTTGACATCTTGCAAGTTTAGATCAGCTCTATTCATTCCACTCAACTCATCATTATACATTTTTTCTTTATAATCTCTAATGTGTTCTAAGCAAAGATGCCATGGACACTGAACTACTGCAAACAAGGTAAGGAAGTCAGAGTTCTTCACCAGCGATATCTTTTAGGTTTTCACGTCACGACTATAAATTACAGAAAATTTTTTCTTGCATGTGTGTTTTTAATAGGCAAGTTTAAAACCATTGAATATTTTTGTAAGCCTTTAGTATATGAAACTGCCCCATTCTCCTTTATCCCACTCTTAAGTAGCATATACTTTTGTTAATGTTTGAAAAACATATTAGAAACTTGTTGTACAATGCTTTCTATTCAACTTTAGTGCAATGCACTGATCAGCCATAAAGTTCCTTTGGGTAAAAGCTCAGAGTTTAAGGAAGTACTTACAAATTCCCTGCGCATGTTAAAAGCAAGCTTAGAGATGTTCCCAGAAAGTACAGTAGCATTATCAAACAAGTCCATGAGGGAAACTTCACTGAGGGCATCTTCATTGGCACTGATGGGCGTAGAGGCCACCCTCTCCCACAGGAGGAAGTTTGACACCAACAGTATCAGAAGAGTCCCTGGTATATATAAACACAGCTAGGTACACTGAGAGATATTCATTGGGGTTTTCAACAATAATAATATCTTTGCCAAGTGTCCTCCCCTGTATGATATGGCACTGTACAACTGTGGTAGTGAATAACATCTTCCATTGTGAAAATGCAACTACATACTTAATTTGAACAAATGCATAGTTTAAGAATTTGGTGACTCACCACATCTTTGGATTTCAATTAGACATGATTCTGAGATTTCCAAACATT
The DNA here is from genome assembly GCA_907164525.1 of Lophiomys imhausi. Taxonomy (NCBI): domain Eukaryota; kingdom Metazoa; phylum Chordata; class Mammalia; order Rodentia; family Muridae; genus Lophiomys; species Lophiomys imhausi. The sequence goes on from CAJQZJ010013043.1 coordinate 570,690, forward strand.
TGGAGCTTACATTAATTGTGAGTGAGTAGAAGTCATTCTCTTTAGGTAGTTAATGTCTTAAGCCCTTATGTTGACTTTCAGCTGTTGCCTTCTGCAAGACTTTGTCCTGCTCTCAGTGGAAAAAAAAATGCATTTTTACAAGGACAGTACAACAACTTTTACTGTGTCTTGTTGCCTGGTAGGAATCCTGAAGAAGAAAAGAATCCTGACAGAATACTGACTCCACTTATTCATGATAATAATCCTATTCAATACATTTCCCCAAACCTTCCAATTTGTGTGTGTGTGTGTGTGTGTGTGTGTGTGTGTGTGTGTGTGTGTGAACTTGCTGTTTACAGTAATTCTGAGTAGAAGGAGCCTATATAATATCATCAAACCATCTTGATGAAAGAGAAGACTTACAAGTATAATTGATAGTTCATGGTTTTCTGATTGTCTGGTGGGGAAGACTAGATGTCAATGCCATGTAAATTCTGCCATATGTGGACATGTCCTATGTTCCTTGGGCTCTCATGTGGAACTATGTCTATAGTCTTAGTGCAGAGTATCAGCACAAGCTATCACTTGTAAATACAAATTTTGTCTTTGATCACATTACCCAGTCATCCTACTTGTCTTGATTTTATGTACTTTCCTTATCTATGAAACAACCACTTATAAATTTGAGGTTGTAAGTGACCTGTGTTGAGATCATCTTTTTTTTATTGTTGAAAGATAAACAAAAAGCAGCATGTTAACATATTAGCAATTTACTTTCTTAATAAGATGAACTAGGATGTAGAAATCAAAATGCAAAGTCCACTTACCTGTGGTAACCCTAGTCTGAAAAACTTTCATTGTACAAAATAATTAATAAATGCAATTCGAAATTGCATTGTAAAGTGAGGAATTTGAAAGGTTTATTCATGGAAAATATCTAAATTCAAATATGCAAAAGTATTTAACATACCAAAAACTATATGCAAAGTGAAACCATTTTATGTAGATAATTCTTATTGAGCACAAAAATCTTTATGCTTTCCCAAATTAATTTTATGCACAACAGATATTTATGATTAGAGTAAGCACACATATTGCCCTTCCATCTGCCATCTGAAGGATTTTCACAGTCTAAGATGAATTCAAGGAGCCAATGACTTTAGTGTTTTATTTCATATAATCAAATTTGTGGTTATTGCAAATGATTTTACTTGAAAATATTAAGGAAAAGCACACATATTAACAAATTTTCCATTTTTGAAAGGATATTTTGCTTGAACCAAACTGTCAAAGCCATATAGGTCCATCTCCTATCCTTGGCTACTATGTACTTGAATATAAAATAATATTTATTTTATTTTATTCAAGCCAGAACATGCTAGACTTTTCATTCTGCATTTGCTATACAAAAATGCACAGGCTCATGTGGTCTCACTCCTGTCAAATTTCTCAATTTCTGGCAGTTTGACTTTTTGAGATAGATCTTCTATGTTGTTGGTCTCTCCTGACTATTCAAGGTTATGAAGACACATCATGGTTTCTATTACAAGGTGTTAGTAATATTCATATTCTATACTTCAGTCACCTAAGATAATGCAAAATATTTCTAGACGCTACATGATATCAGGCTAAGATTACTCCTCTTTAAGAAACCAAGATCCATAAATGCACTGTGCATCTACTTGTAGAATAATGATCAGAAAGTATTTCTCAAATCCATTGGGCCTTACTTCCCTTGTTTAGGTACTAATTAATGACCTTCATTCCTGATGTTGAAAGGATAACACCAGAAAAATAAATGATCCACAACAAGTTTGTGATATAATGCAATGCCTAAGTTCACTGAAAGGAATTTGGTAAACAGTTACTTACAGAAGCATGGTGGAATCAAAGACAGTGACATCTCCTCAGAGTCTTAAAACGGCCTAGCTGTTGACTCAGGGAAGATGCTTCTCTGGAGTTGTGCCTTCCATCTCTTCACTCTCTATCTGTTATATAGTCTAGCAGAGTACCCTAAGGCTACACACTGGTAGGAGGAAAAGGAAGTATCATTTCTCATTATTTCTCCCCCTCAGGGCTTAAGAAGCCTAGTTACCATGCCACTATTATAATTCGATGTGCACTGAGTATCTTATTTTTAGGTCATGAGTAAAATATAGATTATGCTGAATAACCAGAGCTATCTCTTCTCCATAAAGACTGATAACAAGTTCATACTTTAGGTGGTAAATAACTACATCACAGACCTTCATTTTTTTTCCTTCAGGTTCTTATATATTTTGATCATTTCTCCTGAAACAGCCATTGTAACTTGGCTGTTACTTGAAGGTCACATATATTTCATATATATTTTTTAGGGCAAGGGAACACAAGGCTTCATTGAAAGTCCTCTATACTGAATAATTTTACACTCAAAGTCTTTGACAATATCCAAGGAACATTGAAAATTGTTTGCTTTTCCATATTAGGCACATAGAGTGGTAATTTAACAGGCAATTACAAATTTCCAGGAAGTTGTTTTACTAAAAATACCATATTAACTTATCCACACCATTTTGAAAGTCTCCATTTCTGGAGCTGAGAACGTCCCTTGTCACCGATTTTCAGACAGGCTTACTAAAAACATCCACTTGGTCTATGGAGCTGGGCTTAAAGCTAATTAGAGCATATTTGATTTCAACTATAACAGTCATACTAACAAAGGAGGAGTCAAAACATCTGCCTCAGTTTGGTAATTGCCTTAACTTGGGGTGAATAGGATGTTTCCTGACATTTTGTGCTACTATGCAGGATAATGACATGGAGCAATATGAAAGTCAATCAGTCCTGTGGACCCTTCATTCTCATTACAAGTCTAATTTATTCTTATACAACCAGAGCATATGGTATCTCACGTTTTTCTCTCTAATATTTAATTTAGCTTACATCCAATACACTGACATTAGTCTGTTTTACATAAGTGGTCACTACAGCCTCACATTTTAACAGCTCCTAGGAAGCTAAGTAACCTGGCATTAGGATTCTTCAGAAACTCTGTGGTTTTTTACATAGTACATTTTTCAACCATGCCTGGTACCTGCTTTCAGATTTTGACTGCTTCCTTACCTTTTCTACTAAAACTTTTCCCATGTCTGTAGGATATTAGATCTTATCTCTATATACTCTATACCCATGTAACCCTTACCAATGTTTATTAAAACTGCTGAAGGCCCAATGTTCCCAGATACAAGGAAGTACAATTTTAGTAGAACTCAGCATGAATTGTAATCCTTAATGTCGACATGTAAAAGAGAGCTGAGTTAGATATAGAACCTTAAACTCATGGAGATGGTTAGATAGTAGAATGTTAAAGTCAGGTGCCAAATGCATATGGACTGGACATTGGGAATGTATGCTAAGCCATATAACTCTCATAATTGTGGCCTATTTATTTCTGTTGTTTTGTATTGTATTTACTGTTATAAGAGAAAGAACCATTTGTTGGACTGGAAGGGGGAACTGTTGGGGGAAAAAAGATATACCTTAAACTTAAAAAAAAAAGACAAGAGGATGGGGGGTTGAGGGGAAGAGGGTGGGAGGGTGGGACTGGAGGGGGGAGTAGGGAGGGGATTGTGATTGAGATGTAACTTGAAGAAATAAGAAATAAATTATAAAAAAGAATGCAAATAGAGCAATAATTATCACCTTGCACAAAATTTAACTCCAATTGACTCAAAGACGTTAACATAAAACCAGATACACTACATCTAATAGAAAAAAAAGTGAGGAAGAGCTTCAAACTCATTGGCACAGGTGACAACTTCCTCAACAGAACACCAATAGCTCAGGCTCTAACACCAACAATCAATAAATGAGACCTCATGAAACTGAAAGCTTTTGTAAGGCAAAGGACACTGTCATTAGAACAAAACGGCAACCTACAGACTGGGAAAGGATCTTTTTTTTTTTTTTTTTTTTGCTTCAGGTTACATCTCCATCATAGTGTCCTCTTTCTCCTCTTCCCAGCCCCGCCCTCCCACCCTCTACGCTCTAACCCTTCCATCCCACTCCTCTGGAGTGGAGTGTTCCTACATAATAGTCCCTTTCCCCAGTTCAGAAGTCATATGAGGGCCAAGAGCCTCCTCATACACTGGGGACCTACAAGGCAGTACCACCAGTGAAAAGTTGCTAGAGAGAGAAAACTAAAAAACAAATAAACAAAAAAGAGTCTATGTCCATGTTCCCTTTGGTGCTTTGGTTGTACTATAGATATCCTGTACTATATAGCTAAAATGCTACTATAAGTGAATAGATGTCATGTGCATCCTTCTGAGTCTGGGTTAGCTCACTCAGGATGAGCTTTTCTAGTTCCATCCATTTGGCTGCAAATTGCATAATTTCATTGTTTCTGATAGCTGAGTAATATTCCATTGTGTAGAGGTACCACAGTTTTTAAATCCATTCTTCAGTTGAGGAACATCTGGGATGTTTCCAGTTTCTAGCTATTACAAATAAGGCTGCTATGAACATAGATGAGGAATCTTCCTTATGATTCCATGAGGAGTCATTTGGGTGTATACCCAGAAGTGGTATGGCTGGGTCCTGAGGCAAAGCTATTCCAAGTTTTCTAAGATATCACCTTCTGACCTTCATAGTGGTTGTACAAGCCTGCACTCCCACCAGCAATGGAGTAGGGTACCCCTTTCTCCACACCCTCGCCAGCATGTCCTGTCATTTGAGCTTTTGATCTTAGCCATTCTGACGAGTGTGAGATGGTATCTCAGAGTTGTCTTGAATTGCGTTTCTCTGATGATTAAGGATGTTGAGCATTTCTTCAAGTGTCTCTCGGCCATTAGGGATTCCTCTTTTGTGAATTCTCTATTTGGCTCCGTCCCCCATTTTTTGATTGGATTATTTGGTTTCTTGGCATTTAATTTCTTGAGTTCTTTGTAGATTTTGGATATTAGCCTTCTGTCAGATGTGGGGTTGGTGAAGATTTTTTTTTTCCCAGTCTGTAACCTGCCGTTTTGTTCATTTTGGTTTACAGAAGCTTTTCAGTTTCATGAGGTCCCATTTATTGATTGATGATCTCAGGTCCTGAGCTGTTGGTGTTCTGTTCAGGAAGTTGTCAACTGTGTCAATGATTTCGAGGATTGGATTTTTCCCACTTTTTACCAACCCCAAATCCAGCAGAGGTTGGATATAAAAAATCTATAAAGAAATCATGAAATTAAACACCAAGAAACCAAATAATCTAATCAAAAAAAATGGAAACAGAGCTAAACTGAGAATTCACAAAGGATAAATATGTAATGGTCAAGAGACACTTGAGGAAATGCTCAACATCATTAATCATCAGAGAAGTGCAGCTCAAGATGACTCTGAGATTCTATCTCACACCTGTCAGAATGACTAAGATCAATAACTCAAATGACACCACATGCTGACGTGGCTGTGGAGAAAGGGGAACACTCCTCCATTGCTGGTGGGAGTGCAAATTTGTACAAACACTATGGAAATTAGTCTTGCAATAGTGTAGAAAACTTGGAATAGCTCTAACTCAAGACCCAGCCATACTACTTCTGGGTATACATCCAAACAATTCCCCACCAAGCCACAAGGACATCTCCTCATCTATGTTCATAGCAGCTTTATTTGTAATAGCTAGAAAATGATAAAAACCCAGATGTCCCCCAACTGAAGAATTGATTAAAAAAAAAACAAACTGTGGTACACTTACACAATGGAATACCACCCAACTATCAGAAACAAGGAAATCATGCAATTTGCAGCAAAATGGATGGAACTAGAAAAGCTCATCCTGAGTGAGCTAATCCAGACTCAGAAGGATGCACATGGCATCTATTCACTTATAATTGGATTTTAGCCATTCAGTATAGGATAATTATCCTACAATCAACACACCAAAAGGAACAGGAACATAGACCTTGTTACCTTCTAGTGGGACACTTTGCCCTAAAGGGATTGCCATATAGGCCCCCAGTGCAAGAGGAAGCTCTTAGCCCTCATAAGCCTGTTGAACTGGGCGTGGCTGATATGTATTGGCAACCCATTCTGAAGGAGTAAAATAGGTGGGAGGGGGGGGAAAGGTTGGGAGGTAGAGACTGGAAGGAGTAGAGAGAAGGGACTGTGGTGGAGATGTATCTTGAAGTAATAAATAAACAATTAAAAAAATAAAATAAATTGGAATCCTTAAAAACAACAACATCAAACAGCTCATATCTCATAATAAATAGTAAAATGGTCTGAGTGCCTCTTTTTATTGTTTTTGTTTTCACAGAGAGATGTTGCATACAGCAAAGCATATTACAGGAAATGCCTGTAAGTTGAGAAAATATGCATTGTTGTTTTGGTTAATATTTTTTCTTAACTCAGTTGAGAATTCTGATAAGGGACCCTAATGGATAGTGAGGTCACATATATAAGAATTTCCCTTCTCTTATATTTTTGGTTGTGAGCCTAGCCTTTAACGGCTGAGCCATCAGAATTCACAAAGGAGGAATCCCTAATGGCTGAGAGACACTTGAAGAAATGCTCAACATCCTTAATCATCAGAGAAATGCAACTCAAGATGACTCTGAGATTCCATCTCACACCTGTCAGAATGCCTAAGATCAAAAACTCAAATGACAGCACATGCTGGTGAGGGTGTGGAGAAAGGGGTACCCTACTCCATTGCTGGTGGGAATGCAGGCTTGTGCAACCACTATGGAGGTCAGTCTGGCGATATCTTAAAAAATTTGGTATAGCTCTGCCTCAGGACCCAGCCATACCACTTCTGGGTATACACCCAAATGCCTCTTCACAGAAACATAAGGAAGTTTCCTCATCTATGTTTATAGCAGCCTTATTTGTAATAGCTAGAAACTGGAAACAACCCAGATGTCCTTCAACCGAAGAATGGGTTAAAAAACTGTGGTACATCTATACAATGGAATATTATTCAGCTATTAGGAACAATGAAATTATGCAATTTTCAGGCAAATGGATGGAACTAGAAAAGCTCATCCTGAGTGAACTAACCCAGACTCAGAAGGACACATATGGCATCTATTCACTTATAGTAGGATTTTAGCTATATAGTAGAAGGTATCAATACTACAACTAACACACCAAAGGGAACTTGGACATAGACTTCTTATTTTTAATTTTTATTCTTTATTTATTTTTTATATATTAGTTATATTTTTCTATTTTTTAGTCTTTTTTAATCTATTGTATGCTTATTGGTTTTTTTGTTTAGTAGTTCTCTCTCCCGGGCAACGAGACACTTTTCACTGATGGTACTGCTTTGTAGATCCCCAATGAATGAAGAGGCTCTTGGCCCTCATATGACCTCTCAACTGAGATGAGGGACTGTTATATAAGGACACCCCACCCCAGAGAAATGGGATGGAAGGGTTAGGAGGTAAAGAAAAAAAATGAAATGTGATGTTTCGGCCTTTTACTACTAATTGTCATAAACTGTTTAGGATAATTAAGAAATGCAAACTAATGGTTATGCAAGCCAGTCATTCTGTTAGGTACTATGACAGCCTATTATAGTTACTTTCTAAGCTAATCAGAAATAAACCTGCTACGAGACAAGCAAGATCTGCTTACCCTAATATGAGATAGATAGGGCCTCTTCAAAAACCTCAAGAGATCTGCAGAATATGGCATTCAAAGATGTTTTCGTAAGTTTAGATTTTTTTATATCAAGACATATCAACTCCTGACAGCACCCCCTATTCTCCTCCAAGTAGAAGATGAGCATCGAAGAATCTCCAGTGGGAGATGATTGAATTAGTCGCAAGCCTATCTCTTGGTAGGAAAAGCCCCTTGCTCCAACTGTAGACAGAATGCTGTCCAAAAAGGACAAAACCTGGAAGCAGGTAAGTCAACAGCCTAGCTCTGCCAAGACAGGGTAGGTAAGTCCTTCATAACCCCTGCTCTACAATCAATATCTGTCAGAGAAACGGGGCCAAATGACTGAAGATCGACGCTGTAATGTATGGAGAGAAAATGGGAACTGTCCAGGCAGCCACAGGTATGTCATTTCTTAGTTTGGGAAGCTGCAGGCCCTGTACTTCCTATAAAATCAGATATATTTATCACTCTCAGGTGTCTGAGGTGGTTGAAGAACAGATAGCTAGAGTCTCATAATTAAATTTTGAGTTGTTTAGGAGTCAAGAGAGTGTTATAGATCTAAGAAGATACTTTTAAAATTGTGTTGCAATTAGTATGAATGTTGAGTCAGATATAGACCTTTAAACTCATGGAGATGTTTAGATAGTAGAATGTTAAAGTCAGGTACCAAATACATATGGACTGGTCATTGGGAATGTACGTTAAGCCATATAACCCTCATAACTGTGGCCTAATTACCTCTGTTGTACTGTAGTGTATTTATTATTATAAGAGAAAGAGCCATTTGTTGGACTGAAAGGGGAAACTGTAGGGGGAAATAAGATATACCTTAAACTTAAAAGAAAAAAAAAAGGGAAGAGGATGGGGGGTTGAGGGTGGGAGGGTGGGACTGGAGGGGGAATAGGGAGGGGACTGCGATTGAGATGTAACTTGAAGAAATAAAAAATAAAGAAAAAAAAACAGTTGGGAGTCACCAAGTGGGAGCTGTGATTTCAACCCTGTTCCAATGAAAAAGCAGACAGTGCTCTTAACCATTACATGAACTGTGTCTAAGACTGAGTTTGAAGAATAAAAGACATAATTAACAACAACCATTAATCTCAGCTGGATTCCTGTTTGTAAAAGCAATGGAACAAGCCACCTCATCTTCCCTGCCATGAAGGACTGTGTACCCTTTCAATGTAAGCCACAATAAACTCTCCCTCACTACATTATTTAAAGATAAAAATTTGAGAAAAAAAGTCATAGTGTTTTTCTAGGGACAAGTTCACCAGAAACCCAAGTTATTACCATGTTCTTTTTTTTTTTTTAATTTTGTTTGGGCATGTCAATTAAGTGAGCCAAAGGGTTCTTTTGATTGCTGGCCTTCAATACTTTAATAGCTGGACCTTGGGGGGTCAGCCTCACTGACCATGCTTTCCTACTAATGCCAACACTATTTGTGCTATATTCTTTTTTTTTTCCTTTATTTTTTATTTCTTCAAGTTACATCTCAATCGCAGTCCCCTCCCTATTCCCCCCTCTAGTCCCACCCTCCCACCCTCATCCCCCATACTCTTCCCTTTTTTTTCTTTTAAGTTTAAGGTATATCTTACTTCCCCCTACAGTTTTCCCTTTCAGTCCAACAAATGGCTCTTTCTCTTATAGTTATTACCATGTTCTATTACATATTTTGTTTTTGAAAATTTTTGGGAATATTATTTGTTTATAAATTTCATGGGATATAAGATCCTCACAAATTGTAGGTCTGACAAATGTTTCTGATGCTAGACCTATCCCTTTAACTATTGAAGAGTGTAAGATTTTTCAAAAATTTTATAAGCATTCTTGATCTCCCAATCCTGACACACCTGCCAAACCCACTAGTTTTGTGAGTATAAAGGTAACAGACCTATAAAGGTGGGATTGCACTGTTTCTTTTTAGAGTATCTCTCCTCCAGCCAGGGATTCAGTATAGATCACATTCATAGAAAAAGACACTTCCAATGATCTCAATAACATAGACTCTCTGTCATGTAAATTGGGTTTGTGAATTGCTAAAGCAGTCAAGATGGGCTAAAAAGTAAAAGGCAAAAAGGGTTTCACTCAAAGAATAATATGGCAAGATATATTGTATCAGCTGACTTCAAAGCTAGTCAAACAAAGTCCAGCTGCCAATCTGGTAAGAGATTATCTACTGGATCAGAGGTCACACAAACCACCAGAAATCTCGACCACAAAGAGCAAAAGAACAAAGAAGAAACAGAAAACAAGAAACAAAACACTCATCCAATAAAGAAAAAACCCATGCTCAGAACCTAACTCAGATGTCTAGACATCAGTGGAGGACAATTTACAACAGCTAGACAATTGACACCATTAGAGCCTAGCTAACCTTTAACACCAAGAATAGAATATTTCAATGCATCTGAAGCACAAGAAAAGGACCTTAAATCCAACTTTATGAAGATGAAAGAGATACTTCAAGAGGAAATGAAAAAATTATCCTAAATGAATGATGGAAAAAAACAAATAAAAAAATTGGAGGAAATCAATAAATCCCTTAAGGAATGCCAAGAAAGTCAAGAAAAAAAAACCAAACAAATAAAGGAAACTTCAACACATGAAAATAGAAATAGAATCAATAAAACACCCATTCATAATAAAAGTCTTGGAGAGATCAGGTATACAAGGCCCATACGTAAGCATAATAAAGGCAATAAACAGCAACCTGTTAGCCAACATCAAGCTAAATGGAGAGAAACTTCAAACGATTCCACTAAAATGAGGGACAAGATAAGGTTGTCAATTCTCTCCATATCTCTTCAATATAGTACAACTAAAGGAGATGAAAAGGATACAAATTGAAAAGGAAGAAGTCAAATTATCCCTATTTGCAGATGATATAATAGTATACATAAGTGACCCTAAAACTCTACAAAAGAACTTCTAAACACCTTCAGCAAAGTGGCTGGATATAAAATTAACTCAAAAAAATCAGTAGCCCTTGATTATACAGAACTCAGAAATTAAAAACCAACAAACCAAATAATTCAACTAAAAAATGGAGCACAGAGCTAAACCAAGGATTCGCTACAGAGGAAACTCTAATGGCTGAGAAACACTTAAAGAAATCTTCATCATCCTTAGTCATAAGGAAAATGGAAATAAAAATGACTCTGAGATTCTATCTTACATCTGTGATATTAGATAAACTCAAATGACTGCACATGCTGATGAGGATGTGGAGAAAGGGGAGCACTCCTTCATTGCTGGTTGTGAGTGCCTACTTGTACAACCACTTTGGAAATCACTCTGGTGCTTTCTAAGAAAACTGGGACTAGTTCTACCTCAAGACCGAGCTATACCACTCCTGGGCATATACCCCAAATATGCACTGCCAAATCACAAGGACATTTCCTCAATTATGTTCATAGCAGCTTTATTCGTAAAAACTAGAAACTGGAAACAACACAGATGTCCCTCAATCCAGAGATGGATAAAGAAATTGTGGTACAACTACACAATGGAATACTGCTCTGTTGTCAGAAACAAGGCTTCATGAAATTGGCAGGCAAATGAATGGAACCAGAAAAGATCATCATGAGTGAATTAACACAAACCCAAAATGACACACATGTTATTTATTCACTCATGCGTGGTATCAGTCAATATGTACAGGATCACCATGCTACAATCCACAAACCCAAAGAAAGTAAGTATCAAGCAGGGCTCAAGGGAAGACGCTTGAATCCTTCTAAGTAGTGGGGATAAAATAGATGTCAGATGTGGATGGAGAGAGGGATCTGGCCAATGATGGAGGCAGATGCAGAGACCCACAGCCAAACACTGGGTGAAATCAGGATGTCTTGGGGAAGAGTTGGAGGAGGATTTTAGGAAGCTGGAAGGATCAAGGACAACACAAGAAGACACACCTAAACAATTGACTTGGTCACTGGGGAAAGACTGAACTACCAACCAAGGAACTTCTATGGACTAGTCCTAAGCCCATTGCACATGTGGGAATGATAGGCTATTGGAATTGGGTTGATCTCAGACTTGGATGATGTTGAATCTCTCTGGAGCTCATTTTCCTAGCAGAGCTTTCTTGTCTTCCTCAGTGGAAAAGGAGGCAATTGGTCCTGATGCTATTTGATGTGCCAGAGTGGATTGGTGATGGGTGGGTGGGTGGGAGGATGGGATGGGGAGGAGGGGAGGGAGAGAGATGGTGATCTCAATGTAAAATAAACAAAAAAAACTTAAATTAAAAAAAGAAATAGCCATTCTGACAGGTGTGAGATGGAATGTCAGCATTGTCTTGAGTTGCATTTCTCTGATGATTAAGGATGTTGAGCATTTCTTCAAGTATCTCTCAGCCATTAGCGATTCTTCCTTTTGTGAATTCTCTGTTTGGTTCTGTTCCCCAATTTTTGATTGGATTATTTAGTTTCTTGGCATTCAATTTCTTGAGTTCTTTGTAAATTATAGATATTAGCCCTCTGTCTGATGTGGTGTTGGTAAAGATCTTTTCCCAATCTGTAGGTTGCTGTTTTGTTTGAATGACAGTGTCCTTTGCCTTACAGAAGATTTTCAGTTTCATGAGGTCCCATTTATTGATTGTTGGTCTTAGAGCCTGAACTATTGGTGTTCTGAAATGATAGCACATGCTGGTGAGGTTGTGGAGAAAGGGGAACACTCCTCCATTGCTAGTGGGAGTGCAAACTTTCACAACCACTATGAAAATCAATTCGGCAGTATCTTAGAAAACTTGGAATAGCTCTGCCTCCAGACCCAGCCATTCCACTCCTGGGATTACATCCAAATGATTCCTCACCAAACCATAAGGAAATATCCTCATCTATGTCCATAGAAGCCTTATTTTTAATATCTAGAAACTGGAAACAACCCATATGTCCCTCAACCTACCAATGGATAAAAAACTGAGGCACATTTACACAATGGAATATTACTCAGCTATCAGAAACAAAGAAAACATGCAATTTGCAGCTAAATGGATGGAACCAGAAAAGCTCATTCTGAGTGAGCTCAGACTCAGAAAGATGCACATGGCATCTATTCACTTATAATTGAATTTTAGCCATGTAGTTCAGGATAACTATACTACAACCAATGCAGCAAAAGAACAGAAACATAGACTTTGTTACCTGTTAGTGAGACACTTTGCCCTAGTGGTGCTGCATGTAGGCCCCCTGTACATGAGGAAGCTCTTAGCCCTCATGTGAGTGCTGAACTGGGGAGGATGATATGTAGGGACATCCCATTCCAGAAGAGTAGGATAGGAGGGAGAGGGGGTAGAGGGTGGGAGGTTGGGACCAGGTGGGGTGGAAAGAGGATACTGTGATGGAGATGTAACTTGTAGTAATAAATAAACACACACACACACACACACACACGCACACACGCACACATACACATGCACACACACACACACTAGAAATAGAATCAATAAAGAAAGCACAAACTCAGGAAATTCTGGAAATGAAAAATTTAGGAATTCAAACGCTAACTGCAGACACAAGTGTCATTAACAGAATACAAGAGATAGAAGAGAGAATCTTGGACATTGAAGATATAATGGAAGAAACAGATTTATCAATCAAAGAAAATGCTAAATCTAAAGAAAATTCCTAACAAAAAACATCAAAGAAATCTGAGACACTATAAAAAGACCAAACTTAAGAATAATAGAAATAGAAGAAGCAGAAGATTCTCAGCTCAAAACCCCAGAAATCCTATTTAACCAAATCACAGAAGAAAAGTTTCCTAACCTAAAGAAGGTTATGCCTATAAAGGTGTAAAAAGCTTACAGAACACCAAGTAGGTTGTACCAGAAAAGAAAGTCCCCTTATCACATAATAATCAAAACACTAAACATACTGAACAAAGAAAAAATATTAAAAGATGCAAGGAAAAAAAGGCCAAGTAACATATAAAAGCAGACCTAATAGAATTATACCTGATTTCTCAGTGGGAACTCTAAAATCCAGAAGGGCCTTGACAGATATCTTGCAAAACTGTAAGAGGTCTTGGATGCCAACTCATAATATTATACTCAGCAAAACTTTTAATCACCATAGATGGAGAAAACAATATATTTAATGACAAAGTCAAATGTAAACAATATCTATCCACAAATCCAGCCTTACAAAAAAGAATAGAAGAAAAACTCCAACCCAAGGAGGTTAACTATACCCATGAAAACACAGGCAATAAATAATTTCACACCAGCAAAACCAAAAGAAAGTAAACACAAACACTCTCACAAACACACTACCACCCCTCCAACAGCAAAATAACAGGAATTAACAATCATTGATCATTAATATTTCTCAGTATCAATGGACTCAATTTCCAATAAAAAGATACAGACTAACTGATTGGATATGAAAACGGGATCCATCCTTGTGCTGAATACAAGAAACACACTTCAATGTCAAAGATAGATATTACTCCAAGTAAGGGGTTTAAAAAAGATTTTCTAAGCAAATGGATACAAAAGGCAAGCTGGTGTAGCTATTTTCATATCTAACAAAATAAACTTCAAACCAAAATTAATCAGTGGATATGGAGAAGGATATTTCATATTATCAAAGGAAAAATCAACCAAGATTCTGTTTTAATTCTTGACATCTATACCTTAAATGCAAGGGCACCCACATTTGTAAAAGAAACATTACTAAAGTTTAAATCACACATTGAACCCCACACATTAATAATGGAAAACTTTGATACTCGACTCTTACTAATGGACAGGTCATCCAGACAGAGACTAAAGAAAGAAATACTGGAACTAACAGACATTATGAATCTAATGAATCTAACAGATACCTACAGAACATGTCATCCAAGCACCAGAGAATATATATTTTTCTCAGCACTTTAGAGAACTTTCTCTAAAATTAACCATATACTTGGTCACAAAGCAAGGCTCAACAGATACAAGAAAATTTAAATAAACTCTGGTATCCTATCAGGCCACCATTGATTAAAACTGGGTATTAACAGAAACAACAAAAAACATACAAACTCATGAAAACTGAAAAATTCCCTACTTAATGAATTTGTGGCCAAGGCAGATTTTAAAAAAAGTTAAAGGTTTCTTAGAATTCAATGAAAATGAATGCGCAATATACCCAAACTTGTGGGACACTATGAAAGCAGCACTAACAGGAAAATTCATAGCATTAAGTGCCTTCATAAAATTGGATTTCTTCAATGGAACTAGAAAAGCTCATCCAGAGTGAGCTAACCCAGACCCAGAAAGATGCACATGGCATGTATTCACTTATAACTGAGTTTTAGCCATATAGTACAAGATAACTATCCTACTACAGTCAATAGACCAAAAGGATCAGGAACATAGACTTTGTTACCTGTTAGTGGGACATTTTGCCCTAGTGAAGTGGAACATGTAGGCCCCCAGTGCAAGAGGAAGCTCTTAGCTCTTATATGACTGATAAACTGAGGGGGGCTGATATGTAGGGGCACCCCATACTGGAAAGGTAGGATAGGTGGGAGAAGGGGGAAAGGTTGGGAGGGTGGGACCACGAGGGGTGGAGGGAGGGGGTCTGTGATGGAGATTAACTTGAAGTAATAAATAAACATTAATCCCCCCAAAAGTAAAATAATAAAAAAGAAAAGGAAAAAAGAGATTGGAGATATCTCAAACTAGCAACTTAACAGTACAACTGAAAGCTCTAGAACAAGAAAAAGCAAACACATCAAAGAGGAGTGAGCAGATGTCAGGAAGTACACCAATGGCTGTAATCAAGAAAATGTAAATGGAGAGAACAATCCAAAGAACCAATTAAACAAAGAGGTGGTTCTTTAAAAAAAAAATCAAGACTGACAAACTCTTATCCAAGCTAATTAAAAGGCAGGGAGAAAATATTCAAATTAAAAAAATCATAAACACAACAGGGGACATTTTAGTGCAGAATTCAACCAGCTTTCAAAAATTGAATGCCAATACTCCTCAAATTATTCCACAAACTAGAAACAGAAGAAACATTATTTAATTCATTTTATGAGCCCACAGTCACCCTCATACCCAAACTACACAAAGTTTCAACAAAGAAAAAAATTTAAAGACCAATTTTCCTTATGAATATTGATAAAATACTTGCAAATGAAATCCAAAAACACATGGAAAAGATCACCCACCATGATCAAGTAGGCAGCGATGCAGGGACGGTTTAACATACAAAAATCTGTCTCTGTAATCCACCATATAAACAAACTGAAAGAAAAAAATGACATGGTCATCTCATTAAATGCTGAAAAGGCCTGCGACAAAATCCAACATCCCTTCTTGATAACAGTCTTCGAGAGATCTGTTATACAAGTACATACTTAAACATAATAAAGGCAATTTACAGCAAGCATATAGCCAACTTCAAATTAAATGGAAAGAAACTCAAACCATTTCCACTAAAATCAAGACTAAGACAAGGCTGTGCTCTTTCTCCATATGTATTCAATATAGTACTTAAAATTCTAGCTACAGCAATAATACAACTAAGGAAGCAGAAAAGGATACAACTTGGGAAGGAAAAAGTCAAAGTATCACCATTTGCACATGGTATGATAGTATACAAAACTGATCTCAAAAATTCTACCCATGAGTTGGAAACCACATGTCTTTGATCCCAAAATTTAGAATGC
>CAJQZJ010013043.1:611961-637111 GCA_907164525.1 Lophiomys imhausi
CTGTGATAGACTGTCATAGTAACTAACAAAATGACACGTTTTCATGATTAATATTATATTTGGCTAAATTGGTATTGATCATTGTATATTAATGCAAAATTAAGATTGTATAGGGCTACATCAGTATTGATCTTTGTATATTGATACAAAATTAAGATTATATTTGGCCACAATGGTATTGACCCTTGTATATTAATATAAAATTAAGATTGTATTGGGCTACATCGGTATTGATCTTTGTATATTGATACAAAATTAAGATTATATTTGGCCACATTGGTTTTGATCTTTGTATATTGATACAAAATTAAGGGTAACGCTTCTTAAAGGTATTGTTCGTAGTAATACTTAAAAATGAAATGTCAAGTTTTGACCTCTCACTACCAACCGACATAAACTGTTTAGGAAATTAAGAAACGGAAACTAATAGTTTTTGTTTTTTTATCCATTCTTTGGTTGAGGGACTTCTGGGTTGTTTCCAGTTTCTAGCTATTACAAATAAGGCTGCTATGAACTTAGTTAAGGAGATGTCCTTGTGGATTGGAGAGGAATCGTTTGACTGCATACCCAGGAGTGGTATGGCTGGTGGGGTAGATCTATTCCAAGTTTTCTAAGATATAAACAGACTGATTTCAGTATTATTGACTGAGTTTGACTGAAACCATCAGTGTAAGCTCCTCCCAACATAAGATGTTCATTTCTTTACCCAGTAGAATCACCCCTAGAAAATGGCAAAAAATACCCCAAAAATGAGAATATCTTTTCTACCTTTTATTTTTACTTTTTGTGAGACAAGGATTTACCATGTAAGTTTGGCTTGTCTGAAACTTGTTGTATAGACTGGCTTTGAACGCATGGAGATGCACCCACTTCTGTCTCCTGGGATCTTACATTAAAGGCATGGGTCTTGCCAGGAGGTGGTATTGAACACCGTTAATCCCAGTACTTGAGAGGTAGAGGCAGTTAGATCTCTGTGAGTTCAAGGCCAACCTAGTCTACAAAGTGAGTTCCAGGAGAGTTAGAGCTACACAAAGAAACCCTTGGGCCTTCTTAGTTGCTTAGCTTCTTTGGGTCTTCTGCGGATTACAAAATGGTTATCCTGTACTATATGGCTAGTATCCCCTTATGAGTAATGCCCAAGGGAGGGTGCCTGACTCTCACTCAGAAGGGGAAATACCTTAAATGGAGAATGCTAATATCAAACCTCACTTGTTTGTAGGTTATGGTAATCTCTTAATGATCTTCTCTATCTTCAGCAAACTTCTTTAATGTCATAACTAACATTTACTGCTTCATTGATTCAGACAACCAAAAACCATCTGCAACACAATATAAATAGCATTAGAGAATTTAGAAAGACACCAAGCATCAGTGAGAAAATATTCACATCCAAATCATGAAGTTATTGAAAATTCAAGACCAAGATTGTCTATCTTTGTACTAGGTCTATCTCATAAGTGGTGATAAACAAAGAACCAAAGCCACAGACCAACAAGACAATTACATGTGAGACAACGAAGTTTTTCTCAACTAGCATGGTTCCATTGGCATTGAAATAGATTTTGACAAAGCTAACCTGGAAAAGAAAATTTCAATAAGTCACACTTACTGAAAAAGAACTACACTGTGTTCATCTCCTTTATCCATTCTTCAGTTGAGGGGCATCTAGGTTGTTTCCAGTTTCTGGCTATTATAAATAAAGCTGCTATGAACACAGTTGAGCAAGTATACTTGTGGTATGGTAGGGTATCTTTTGAGTATATGCCCAGGACTGGTGTAGCTGGGTCTTGAGGTAGGACTATTCCCAATTTTCTGATAAAACGCCAGATAGATTTCCATAGTTATTGAAGTTTACACTCCCACCAGCAATGGAGGAGTCTTCCTCTTTCTCCACATCCTCGCCAGCATGTAATGTCACTTGAGTTTTTTATCTTAGTCATTCTAACATGTGTGAGATGGAATCTCATAGTCATTTGAGTTGTATTTCCTGATGACTCAGGATGTTGAAGATTTCCTTAAGTGATTCTCTGCATTTGAGATTCTTAGGTTG
This sequence comes from Lophiomys imhausi, assembly GCA_907164525.1. Lineage (NCBI taxonomy): Eukaryota > Metazoa > Chordata > Mammalia > Rodentia > Muridae > Lophiomys > Lophiomys imhausi. The sequence continues at coordinate 614,012 of CAJQZJ010013043.1, forward strand.
AGAATTCTCAATTTAGCTCAGAACCCTATTTTTTAATTGGATTATTTGTTTTGTTGTAATACTAATCAGCTAATAAAAAAAGGAAATCATTAATTTCACAGGATAATGGATGGAACTAGAAAATAAAATCATTCTGAGAAAGGTAACCAAGCCCCAGAAAGATACACGGGGTATGTATTCACTCATAAGTGGGTATTAGTCATATAGTACAGGACAATCATTCTATAATCCACAGACCCAAAAAAGTTAAATAACTATGAAGACCCAAGGGAGGATGCTTGAATCTCATTCAAAAGGGAAAATAGAATAAACAGCAGAAGTGGTTGAAGAAATGGAACAGGGTAGGAGAGGGAGAGAGGAGAGAAGGGAGGGTGGGATCAGATGTGGGGAGAGCAAGAGTGGGAGAGCTGAGAGGAAGATGGGAATCCCAGTGAGGGCATCTCTAAGACAATCTGGAGACTGGAGACCGGTTAGGCCCCTGGGAGATCGGAGTGACTCTAGCTGTGACTCCTAGCAGTGGGGAATATGGAGACTAAAGGGCTAAGGAGGTAGGAGGAGTCTTACCTCCTTCTAGCTAGGTAGGACTTTTAGGGGAGAGAGGGGATCACCAACCCACCCATAAAAGCTTCAACCCAAAATTTACCCTGTATACAAGATGTGCAGGGATAAAGATAGAGCAGAAATTGAGGAAATGTCCAACCAATGATGGGTCCAATCTGAGACCCAAGGGAGAGAGCCAACCCCTATCACTGTTAACAAAATTCTGCTATCCTTGCATATGGGAGCACAGCATAACTGTCCTCTAAGACACAGAAATTTAGGATACAAATTTTTAAAACAAAACATTGATTGAATTTATCCCAAAATACTGAAGGAAGAAGAATATTATCCAATTTAATTCCCTCTACAAGAATGTTTCCATTTTATAATTTATAGAGTCATAAATATGTTATAGAGAATATTAGGGAATGTGTAACATGACTAGATACTGAGGTTGATTCCATTCTCTAGTACATTCACTGAGTGTGGGATGTATGATCCTTACCAGCTGCTCACCTGGCAGAGGTTGGGATGATAGGGTCATCCCTTTGATATCTGGAGAGTAGAAGACTTTTTTATATAGTTTTAGTGGAATTGTTGACCTTCTAATTCTCATATGTCTAAAAAATAAACTATTTTTTTTAGTGTAAACCCAGCATACTGAAGGGTGGGACTGCAGTGGGTCTCCATAGAGTATATCTTCTCCAGATAGGGGATAAGCATAGATAACATTTATAGCATCAGACATTTTGTTAGATCTCAGTGCATAAATTGTCATGTCAGTTGGGTTTATGGAATGCCAAGCAATCAAGATGCAATGATAAAAGGCAGAAAAAATGAGTCAGTGAAAGAAAAATGTGGAAGGAGTTATGCTGACACAAGAGTCCCTCTGCAAAATGCAGAGTTGTGCTTCTGTGCCTATAGGAAAGCTATACAGCTTAAACAGGAGTTCTTTGATTCGAATAAGTGGTGCAGATGATGGTCTCCTATTGATTTGTTGAGTGGTAGTGCTTTTGGAAATGTGAGACCAATGAAAATCAATCCATGGTAAAACCAAAATGCATTTGGCTACAGAGACATGAAGGTGGACACAAGTAAGAATTCCTTATGCTGGGTGCTATCCTGCCCCAAATTATGCACTAAGCAGTTTTCTTCAGTGAAAGAAAAAATATTCATTAGAGATGGATTTGTTCTTAAAACAGATAGAGTATACCAGAGTTGAGAATATTGTCTGATAGTATGAATGTACAATAGACATATTTGGGAGACAATGAGCATCTTTGCAGGAGTAGAAAATGCAGCTCTGAACTCTTTTAGCTGATGTGTCTGCCTGATAGACAAATAATGGCCCCGGGAGAAACAAGAAACAATGAAAACCAAGAGGATTCTGCAGAAGCAGATGGTGTGGCAGGTGGGATGGAACCAAATCCCCATTGTTGTCTGGGTTTTCTTAAAAGTTCTCCCCATTTCCACAGCTCGATGGGAGAGAATGCAGTCAAAGTCATACTGAAGATGACAGTGCATTACAGAAAGCTAAATATTTGGTGACTAAAATGTACTCTGATGTGCTCAATATTCATCTTTCAGGGAGTTATTTAGGGTGAGCATGGAAAAATTCTTGTTTGCAGTAAAAACTCTTACCTTTCAAGAAAAATGTATGTAGATGTCGAACACAATATCAACTATACTTGTTGGAACCAGTAGTGAAGTGTTTTGTTATCTTATACTAACCTCTACTGTTTTATAGATACTGAATCTTTCCATAAGAACAGTAAGTAAAGCAGATGAGGTTTTGTAAGATCACACCTTTGTCTGAGTGAAAAAGATAATCTACAAAGCATTAGGTGATTGAAGACACTGTGTTAATGTGTTTACCATTGTGCTAAAGTCAGACTCATAGGTAACAATAACAAAACACTAGTGCTACCTAACTAGCCGTACAACAGCAAGGACACTAGACTGGTTCCCTTGGCTTTGAAACAGACTTCTATGTGTTTGACATAAACACTGTTAGAGATGAATAGGAAGGCAACATACTCGCCATTCTTGGAGAATAATTTTAAAATGTATGAACGTTCTATGTTGTTTTACTTGCCTGAGTTTTTACAGCCTCATAATAACAAATTCCTCACCACTCACCTTTCTCAATATTTAAATCAAATAAATAAAATTCCAAAGGAAGGGAATACTATGAAACTCAAGCTTTTAAAACACCGTGACCCTACTATTAAATTGGCAAGGACACAACAATAACAACAACAACAAAATAAAACTGTAGAACAATCTCTTTCAAGTTAAAACAGAGATTAATATTTTAAGTTAGCTACTGGTAATCCAAAATGAACAACACAGTTGAAGGATCACTAACCATGATCAACTGAGTTTGAATCCAATAAGTTACAGCTCATTCCATATTTCTGAATGGATTAATATAGTACATTCATAGTAAGTGAAAAGACTCCAAAGAACAAATTGCATGATTATACTAATAGATAGAGAACAGCTTTGAATTACCAATACTCTTCCATTTAAAATGTTCAGAAAAACTAGAAGTAGAAGAATAATGCTATATTTACCCATTTGGTCCTTTCAGCTGCATGCATCATGTTTAAGGTATGTGAGGCCATTTTGCTCTGGTGTGTACACATTTATAATGATTTTGTCTTCCTGTTTGATTGGTTTATTCATTATTACATATAGTCTTATGTGCTTTTAATTTATAATGATTTTGCTTTAATATCTACCTTTATCAAGTATTAACATGTGTGTGGCATATATGTATCTGGGCTGACAGTTGCTGCAGCCTGCAGCAAAATACTTTGTGGTGAGTAAAGGACAACTTTCAGGAGTAATCTCCTCTCTCCATGTTTGGATCCCAAGGATCAAAACAGGTCACTAGTCTTACTGTCAAACACCTTTACTCACTAACCATCTCACCTGTCCTATTTCTGGATAATCTCATTTGTCTGCATGTTTGGTACTATGCTGATACCATGCTATGTCTTTTACTGTGGGTCTCTACTATAAACTGAAATCAGGAAATTTGATAATGCTAGCCTTGTTCTTTCTCCATCACATTGTTTGGTATTTTAAGAACCATTTTTCCCTCCATATGACTTTTAAAACTGTTTTCTCATAATCTCCAAGGAATATCATTGGAATTGTGCCCACTAATGGATTTGATCTATTGACCTTATTCAGTAGTATATCCAAGTTCACAATATTAATTCTGTCAAGCCATGAGCATCTATCGTCTCTCCATCTTCTAGTGTTTCTTACATTATGTACTATATCTTCATATTGTAGTTGTTGAGGCCTTTCACCTCCATGGAGAAGTTTTTTTCTGGTTATAACATGTCATTTTAAGCCATTGTGGAAGAGTTTATTTTCCTGCCTTTGTACATCTAGTTATTGCTGCCAGGTAAGAACTACATGTTAGTTATATATGTCACCACAATGCTGACAGTGTTTATCATGTGACAGAGATTTTCTTGGTGATGTCTTTAATACCTTTTAAGTATGAGATCATGGCATCTGCCATGAGAGATAATTACCTTTTCCATAGTATCATTTTTGTGGGGGTTTTTTTTGTTTATTTATTACTTCAAGTTACATCTCCATCACAGTCCCCTCTCTCCACCCCTTCTGGTACCACCCTCCCACTCTCTTTCCCCTCTCCCACCTATTCTACTCCTCTGAAGTGGGTTGCCCCTACGTATCAGTCCCCCTCAACAGTCATATGAGTGCTAAGAGATTCCTCTTGCACTGGAGGCCTATACGGCAACTCCATTAAGGCAAAGTGTCCCACAAATAGGTAACAAGGTCTATCTTCCTGCTCCTTTCGGGATGTTTGTTGTAGGATAGGTATCCTCTACTATATGGCTAAAATCCAATTATAAGTGAATAGATTCCATGTGAATCTTTCTGAGTCTGGGTTATCTCACTCAAGATGATCTTTTCTAGTCCCATCCATCCATTTGGCTGCAAATTTCATAATTTTGTTATTTCTGACAGCTGAGTAGTATTCCATTGTGTAAATGTAACACAGTTTTGTTTTTTGTTTGTTTTTTGTCCATTCTTTGGTTGAGGGACATCTGTAAAGCAAAGGAAACTACCATTCAAACAAAATGGCAACCTATGGACTGAGAAAAGATCTTTAGCAACCCTACATCAAACAGATGGCTAATATCCATAATTTATAAAGAATTCAAGAAATTAAACATCAAGAAACCAAATAATCCAATCAAAAAATGGGGAACAGAGTTAAACCAAGAATTCCCAAAGGAGGAATTTCTAATGGCCAAGAGACACTTGAAGAAATGGTCAACATCCTTAATCATCAGAGAAATGTAACTCAAGACAACTCTGAGATTTCTATTTTACACCTGTGAGAATGGCTAAGAACAAAAACTCAAATGACAGCACATGCTGGCAAGATTGTGAAGAAAGAGGAACACTTCTACCTTGCTGGTGGGAATGCAAACTTGTACAACCACTTGGAAATCAGTGTGGTGTTATCTTGGAAAACTTGGAATAGTTCTACCTCCAGACCCAGCCATACCACTTCTGGGTATACATCCAAACAATTCCTCATCAAACCACAAGGATATTTCTTCATCTATGTTCACAGTAGATTTATTTGTAATACCTAGAAACTGGAAACAATCCATAGTATCATTTTGATTCATTTCTGTTGCTTTATTGCTCTACGTAAGGAGATTACATGAAAACAAGGCAACAGCAGAGATAATTTCTTATTACTAATTTTCAGACAGATATTTGTGGGATTTCTCTAGTTAAATAAAATTTTGTATATAGTTTGGACATACAAAATCTTTATAATGTTGATATGCGTTCTATCTATATATAATTTCCTTGGGACTTTTATGTTGAAGGGATGATGAACTTTGTTGGATTCTTTTCCTGCGTCTCTTGATTTCTTTCCCATTAGTGTTCATATGAGAACCATCCTTCTGTCCTTAAGTGGAATTAACTTGGTCATGGTCAATAAACCTAGTCATATGTTGCTAAATTTGCTTTTCAAGTGTTCCTTTGAGAATACTTAGTCTATGTATATAATGAAAATTGATCCTTAATTTTCTTGTGTCCTGATCTTTTTTTGATATCAGGGTAATAAAGGCTTTAGAGAACAAATCAGGTATTATTCTCTCCCTTTATACATTATGAAAAAGACTGAGGCACACTGATTTTAGTGCTTTGTAAATGCTTTGTAGACTGGCACTGAATCCAACTGGCCCCTCTATGTTCTTCCTTCTGAAAGTTTAGCAGTGTTTCAATCTCATTGCTTCTCATTGATCTGTTTATGATTTTCCATAGAAGATAATTTTGGTATTTTAAACAGTCAACTGTTTCTTGGATTAATGTTTTCAATATATATCATAATTATCCTGTGTTTCACTGTAATCTCTTGCAACCATGTGTTTTATCTGTAATTTTATTAATTAGAGTGATCTCTCTTATTGTTTTATTTAGATTGAGATTTGTCAATCTTTATTTCTTTGAAAGAAGCAAGACTTTATTCATTGGTTGTTATATATTTTCTTTAGTCTCTTTTTTATTAATTTCTGCCCTAACATAAACTTGTTAGAAGTTTGATGTACTGGTCCTATTTTTGAGACTTGGTGATACATCATTAACTTTGTTTTTCAGATCTCTATAAATTTCCAGTGTAAGCACTCATCTGTGAAACTATTCTTTTGATTTGCATTTGCTGAATCCCAAATGTTCTAAGGAACTCTATTTTCATTCCTATATTATTCCAGATTTTAAGTATCATATTCTTCATTTATTTAATTACATGCTGCTTATTTTGGCCTCTGAGTATTTTTATAATAGGTTTGGTTTTTTTCCTAACTGATCACTGATTTTATTCCATTGAGTGTTGTGACACCCTACAGGACATTATTTTGTCTCCGTTTTACTTCAGGTTTACTTTATGACCTAAAATGAGATCTTTGGTAATATGATACTTCTTCAAGAAAAAAAAAATAAACAATTGGATCCCAGATTTTCACTCAGTCAGCAACACTGTATTTTTTTTTTCTTTTGTCTTGTGGAAATTTCTTTTAATTTTTTATGTTTATTTATTACTTCAAGTTACATGTCCATCACAGTGTCCTCTTTCTAGCCCTCACACTGCCACCCTCTCACCTTTTCCCCCCTCTCCCTCTTATCCTATTCCTCAAGAGTGAGGTGTCCCTACATATCAGTCCCCCATTCTCAGTTCAGCATTATTATGATGGCTAAGATCTTCCTTATGTCCTGGGGGCCTACATGGCAGCACCACTAAGGCAAAGTGTTCCACTAATCTCAGAGTTGTCTTGAGTTGCGTTTCTCTGATGATTAAGGATGTTGAACATTTCTTCAAGTGTCTCTTAGCCATTAGATATTCCTCCTTTGTGAATTCTTGGTTTAGCTCTGTTCCCCATTTTTGATTGGCTTATTTGGTTTCTTGGCATTTAATATCTTGACTTCTTTCCAAATTATGGATATTAGCCCTCTGTTAGATGTGGGGTTGGTGAAGATATTTTCCCAATCTCTAGGCTGCTGTTTTGTTCAAATGACAGTGTCCTTTGCATTACAGAAGCTTTTCAGTTTCATGAAGTCCCATTTATTGATAGTTGGTCTTAGAGCCTGAGCTATTGGTGTTCTGTTCAGGAAGTTGTCACCTGTGCTGAATAGTTCAAGGCTTTTCCCCACTTTCTTTTCTGTCAGATTTAGTGTGTCAGGCTTTATGTTAAGGTCTTTGATGCAATTGGACTTAAGTTTTGTGCAAGGTGATAAGTATTGATTTATTTGCATTCTTTTACATGTTGACACCCAGTTAGAACAGCACCATTTGTTGAAAATGCTGTCCTTTCTCCATTGTATGGTTGTAACAGTAAATTTGCATTTATCACACATATATTTATTATTACTTAACAATTACCTAACAATTGTCTATAAAATTCCCAAATCCTAAACCCAACAACCAACTCTGAAATCTAGCACCTAAAACTTCTTAGTACCTATAATAAAAGCATCTAACATTAACCTAAGATTTTTCAAAAGGATATTTTTCTCTGAGCGTGGGTCCTGATGGATGGCTGGTCTTCATACAATTTTTCAGTTTTAAAGTCTCTTAAAGTATCTGAATTTCTTGTGGTCTTAAGGCCAATTAACATTTGAAAGTTTCCCAGGTGGCTCACCTTTTCAGAAACTTATGGCCTGTAAAGGCCCAAAGTCCAGGAGCTCTTGTCTAAGCACTCCTGAATCTCAGGGAGATCTCTCTAGACCAAAAATGGGTCAATAGCTGAGGGTGAAACTTTCTCTTTTTTTAAATAAATTTATTTATTTATTGCTTCAGGTTACATCTCCATCATAGTGTCCTCTTTCTACCCTTTCCTGTCCCACCCTCCCACCCTCTACTCCCTATCCCTTCCATCCCCCTTCTCTGGAGTGGAGAGTCCCTACATAACAGTCCCCCACCCAAGTTAAGCTGTCATTTTAGGGCCAAGAGCCTCCTCATACACTGAGGGCCTACAAGGCAGTATCACCAGGGAAAAGTGTCTCATTGACAGGGAGAGAAAACAAAACAACAACAACAAAGAAAAAGTCTACGTCCATGTTCCCTTTGGTGCGTTGGTTGTAGTATATATATCTGGTACTATATGGCTAAAATCTGACTATAAGTGAATCGATGCCATGTGCATCCTTCTGAGTCTGGGTTAGGTCACTCAGAATGAATTTCTCTAGTTCAATCCCTTTGGCTGCAAATTGCATAATTTCATTGATAGCTGAGTAATATTCCATTGTGTAGATGGGGTTATGATGCATGTTTTTCTGCCAGCCCAGGAAAATGTTGTTGAATGAGTCAGGAACAGAAGAGAGAGAGCCTGCCCAGTGTCCACATGAATCCTGCCTTATATATCTTCACCTGTCAACAGAAGCTTTTGTGCACTTTTAAAGTTAGGTCCCTGGGATCAGTCTTTTTCAAAAAAGCTTTTTGCAGAGAGGCATGAATTCACAGGCAGTCCACAGATGTGGGCAGGTGCCTCAGGGCATGTCATTCAGATGTTTTTCACAGAAAGTTGTGAAATGACAGCAGACCTCCAGAGGGCAGGCACCTTAGGGGGCATGTCCTGCCCCTAGCCCTAATATCAAAGAGGTCCTGATCTTTGGTGAGTTCCCAAGGACATGTCACTTTGGATGTAAGTCTTTTATTGTAAAAGTCCAGCCTTATTCCTAGTTCCCTATGCTATATATGCTAACAGTAAACCTACCACATATGGTTTTACCTTTTTGTCAAAAATTATATGACCATAGGTGTGGGGTTCATTTCTGGGTCTTCAATTTGATTTTATTGATCAACTGGTCTGTTTCTATACCAGTACCATGCTCTTTTTATGACTATTGCTTTGTAGTATAGCTTGAAACCTGGGATGGCAATATCTCTAGATGTTTTTTGTTGTTGTTATTGTTTTTGTACAGGATTGATTTAGCTATTCTGTGTTTTTTTGTTATTCCATATGAAGTTGAGAATTATTTTTTCCAGGTCTGTAAAGAATTGTGGTGGTATTTTGACAGGAATTGCATTGAATCTGTATATTGCTTTTGGTAAGATGGCCATTTTTATTATGTTGATCCTACCTATCCATGAGCATGGGAGATCTTTCCATCTTCTGAAGTCCTCTTCAATTTCTTTCTTCAAGGACTTGAAGTTCTTGTCAAACAGGTCTTTCACTTGTTTGGTTAGAGTTACCTCTAGGTACTTTATGTTGTTTATGGTTATTGTGAAGGGTGTTGTTTCCCTAATTTCTTTCTCAGCCCCTTTATCTTTTGTATAAAGATGGGTTTCTGATTTTTTGAGTTAATTTTGAATCAAGTCACCTTGCTGAATGTTTTTATCAGTTTTAGTAACTCTCTGGTGGATTTTTGGGGGTCACTTATGTATACTTTTCTATCATCTGCAAATAGGGATAATTTGACTTCTTCCTAACCAATTTGTATCCCCATGATCTCCGTTAGTTGTCTTATTGCTCTGGCTGGGACTTCAAATACTATGTTGAAGAGATATGAGGACAGTGGGCAGCCTTATCTTGTCCCTGGTTTTAGAGGAAATGCTTTAAGTTTCTCTCCCTTTAATTTGATGTTGGCTAATTGCTTGCTCCATATCACCTTTATTATTTCTAGGTATTGTCCTTGTATGCCAACTCTCTCCAGGACATTTAACATGAAGAGGTGTTGGATTTTGCCAAATGCTTTTTCAGCACTTAGCAAATTGATCATATGTTTTTTTTTCCCTTTTAGCTTGTTTATATGGTTAATTACATTGTTGGATTTTCATATGTTTTACCATCCCTGCATTCCTGGGATGAAGCCTACTTGATCATGGTGAATGATACTTTTGATGTGTTCTTGGATTCAGTTTGCCAGTATTTTATTAAGTTTTTTCGCATCTATGTTCATGAGGGAAATTTATCAGAAGTTTTCATTCTTTGTTGGGTCTTTGTGTGGTTTAGGAATCACAGTGACTGTGGCCTCATAGAATGAGTTTGGCAATGTTCCTTCTGTTTCTATATTGTGGAAGTGTTTGAAGATTATTGATATTAGCTCTTATTTGAAGGTCTGGTAGAATTCTGTGCTGAAACCATCTGGACCTTGGCTTTTTTTGTTTGTTTGTTTGTTTGTTTGTTTGTTTTTTTGAGAGATTTTTAATGACTGTTTGTATTTCCTTATGGGTTATAGGACAGTTTGATTTGTTAACCTGATCTTGATTTAGCTTTGGCAGGTGGAATCTATCAAGAAAATTGTCCATTTCACTTAGGTTTTCAAATTTTGTGGAGTACAGATCTTTGAAGTAAGACCTAAAAATTCTCTGGATTTCTTCAATGTCTGTTGTTATTTCTCCCTTTTCATCTATGATTTTGCTGATTTGGGTATTTTCCCTCTGCCTTCTTCTCAGTTTGGTCAAGGGGTTGTCTATTTTGTTGATGTTCTCAAAGAACCAACTCTTTGGTGCCTTGACTCTTTGTATTGTTCTTTTTGTTTCTAAGTTGTTGATTTTAGCCCTAAGTTTGATGATTTACTGCCTTCTGCTTCTCTTGGGAGTGTTTGCTTCTTTTTATTCCAACTCTTACTGCTGTTAAATTGCTATTATGAGCTGTCACAATTTTCTTCTTGAAGGTTCTTAGCGATGTGAACTTTCCTAGTAGCATTATGTCCCATAGGTTTGGGTACGTTGATGCAACAACATTGATATTATGTGGAAACTTTTACTCAGAGATTTCATCCCATGGATTTTAAAGAGAGAGTTGATTTAATTGTAGAGGTATAATCCTTTACATTTAGTATTATTTTTCACAAAGTTTTATTCATTGTGCAATTTGATTGTTTTTCTACTTGGTTGGATTGCTATTAATTTTTCCATCTTTTTTGATGTCAATATTAGACACTGACTTATTTATTAGGTTGAAAATGGTTGGTTATATTTTTAATGTAATTTATATTTTACCTTCTTGTTTTTCCAGATAATTTTTCCCCTGTGCTTATGAAAACAGATGGGATTGGTTCAGCTGATAGGGCAATGCCAACAAGCATAAATTGTGATGAGGGTGTTTGTTCCTTCACAGCTACCAGAAATGTATTCTTGACCACTTTATAATAAATGGTACTTTTCATGCACTAAGGTAGCTTGGCATGGAGCTTGGAAAGCAGATAAACATCAAAAAAACACTTGTATTGGAAATATCTTTGACAAAAGCTCTACAAAGTTCCAGATCTTTAACAATCCCTCATCTGAAAGAGGGTTAATATCCAGAATTTATAAAGAACTCAAGAAATTAAACCCCAAGAAACCAAATAATCCAATAAAAAATGGGGTATAGAGCTAAACTGAGAATTCACAAAAGAGGAATATCTAATGGCCAAGAGACACTTGAAGAAATGTTCAACATCCTTAATTATCAGAGAAATTCAGCTCAAGATGACTCTGAGATTCCATCTCACACCTGTCAGAATGGCTAAGATCAAAAAGTCAAATTAAAGCACATGCTGGCAAGGTTGTTAAGAAAGAGGAACACTCCTCCATTGCTGGTGGGAGTGCAAACTTGTACAAACACTATGGAAATCAGTCTGGTAATATCTTAGAAAACTTGGAATAGCTCTACCTCAAGACCTAGCCATACCACTCCTGTGTATACATCCAAGTGATTCCTCCCCAATTCACAAGGGCATCTCCTCATCTATGTTCATAGCAGCTTTATTTGTAATAGTGAGAAACTGGAAACAACCCAGATGTCCCTCAATCAACCCTCAACTGACGAATGGATAAAAAAAAAATCTGTGGTACATTCACACAATGGAATACTGCTCAGCCATCAGAAACAAGGAAATCATGCAATTTTCTACCAAATAGATGGAACTAGAAAAGCTCACCCTGGAAGATACAAGATGGTGTGACCATAGAGCATTGTATCTGAGTAGTAGGTGAATGACATTAGTCACTGTGGAGTGATTGTGAGGTCCCATAGCCGACTGTGAAACACAAACAGTGTCTGAATTCCCTTGATGAACACTGAGACTGATCATCATGTGAAACAGCTCATGCAGTTCCTGGGAACACCCCCCTGAGATCAGCCAGCTTGGTCACCCATCTGGAGAGGAGCTCTGGCAAGAGCAGATCTAGCCCACCAGCAGATTCAGCCCATAGATCAGCAACCCACCTGTCTGCCTGTTATCCAGCCTGCACATGGACCTGTACACCCAACAGGGAAAAATTAGAGAGCCACAAGAGCAAAGGTAAGTAAGATTTTTTCCCCCTGGCATTTCCAACAGGGCAGTACAGTATGCAATGTAGCTGAGAGGCAGAGAACTAACCCAGTCACAGCAATGTAATTAGGAGCCAAGACTGACTGCAAAGAGAGCCTACAACTGTGTGTTCTCCACAAATATTGGGGCAGGTCACTCACCCTACCAACCAAGAATTTGAGGCAGTCAGCAACTGGCAAACTGAGGCTGGCACCCAGCTTGCGTGGCGCTCCCTGCCTGCACAGTCAGCCTAGTTGCTGAACCAGAATGACTGTGTCAGGGAGGAGAGAACACAGTCCCAATCACAACTGCACCTGCCTTTCTGAGGAGACCTGCCAGCTCCCAGATCCTCAGAAAATAGCACCCTCCCCACTCCAACCCCCTGTATATTGGTCCAATTGGGTCACAACCAATTGAGGAGAGCTGCAGTCACTTTCTGAGAGCCAGTCTATTACAGGAACCTACCCACCATCTGGAGGTGGATACCAGGATCTCAGGATCACCCAACCCCCAGAACAGGGAGTTTTCTAAGCACCAAGGTCAACTGACAAAAGAAACAAACAGACAACACCAGGGTCAATCAGATGACAAAAGGTCAGTGCAAGAACATGGTTTAAAAAATGCAATATCTCCAGAATCTAGCAATAATGCTACAGACAACTCTCGACATCCTAACACGATCGAAACAAAGGAAAATGACCTTAATCCTATGCTTATATTAATAATAGAAGGCCTAAGGGAGGACACCAAATAACTCAGAGAGCAACAACAAAATACTGCAAAAGAGGTGATGGAAATGAACAAAGCACTTAAAGGAATGGAAGACCTGAAAAGGGAATTTGAAACAATGAAGAAAATCCAATCTGAGACATCCATAGAACTGGAAAACCTTAAGAGAAGAATTGGAACTACAGACACTAGCATCACCAACAGAATACAAGAGATGGAAGAAAGAATTTCAGGAAAAGAGGATAAACTTGAAGAAATTGATACATCTGTCAAAGAAAATGTCAAATCTAAAAAAGTCCTGACACAAAACTTTCAGGAAATCAAGGACACAATGAAAAGACGAAATCTCAGAATAATAGGAATAGAAGAAAGAGAAGATTCACAGCTCCATGGACAAGAAAATATCTTCAACAAAATCATTGAAGAGAATCTCCCAAATCTAAAAAAAGAGATGCCTATAACTAACTGTACAAGAAGCTTACAGAACTCCAAATAGATTAGACCAGAAAAGAAAATCTTCCTGCCACATAATAATCAAAACACTAAATGTACAGAACAAAGAAAGAATAGTAAAAGCTTCTAGGGAAAAGGGTCAAGTAACATATATTGGCAAACCTATCAGAATCACACCTAACTTTTCCTCAGAGACGCTAAAAGCCAGAAGGGCCTGGACAAACTTCTTGCAGATGCTAAAAAAACACAAATGCCAGGCCAGACTACTATTCCCAGCAAAATTGTCAATCAACATAGATGGAGAAAACAAGATATTCCATGACAAAACTAAATTCAAACAATATCTATGCACAAATCCAGCTCTACAGAAGATGTTGGAAATAAAGCTCCAACCCAAATAGGTTAACTACACACAAGAAAGCACAGGAAACAAATAGCATGCCTGCAGCAAAACCAAAAGCAGAGAAGCTCACTCACACACTATTTCCAACAACATCAAGATGGCAGGAAGTAACAATCACTGGTCATTAATATCTCTCAACATCAATGGATTCAATTCCCCAATAAGAAGACACAGTCTAGCAGAATGGATGCAAAAACAGAATCTCGCATTCTGTTGCTTACAAGAAACACACCTCAGGAAAAAAGATAGGAATTATCTCCAAGTAAAGGGCTGGAAAAAGATATAACAAGCAAATAGATCCAAGAATCAAGTTGGAGTGGCCATTCTAGTATGCAATAAATTGGACTTAACCAAGATTAATCAAAAGAGATGGGGAAGGACACTACATACTCACCAAAGGAAAAATCCACCAAGATGTAATCTCAATAATGAACATCTATGCCCCAAATGTAAAACCACCTACATTCGTTAAAGAAACACTACTGAAGCTCAAATCCCACATTGAACCTCACACATTAATAGTGGGAGACTTCAACACACCACTCTTACCACTGGACAGATCAACAACGCAGAAACCAAACAGAGAAATGATGAACCTCACAAATGTCATTATTCAAATGGACCTAATTGATATCTACAGAACATTTCACCCCAAAACAAAAGAATACACTTTCTACTGGGCACTTCACGGAACCTTCTCCAAAATCGACCATATAGTTGGTCACAAAGCAAGCCTCAACAGATATAGGAAAATTGAAACTACCCCTTGTAACTTATCAGACCATCATGTAATAAAGCTAGACTTCAACAATAACAAAAACAACAGACAGCCTGCAAAAACATGGAAACTGAGCAACTCTCTCCTCAATGACTTCTGGGTCAGGGAAGAACTAAAACAAGAAATTAAAGTCTTCTTAGAAGTCAATGAAAATGAAGGCACAACATACCCAAAATTATGGGACACATTGAAAGCAATGCTAAGAGGAAAGTTTATAGCACTAAGTGCCTTCAAAAACAAACTGGAGAATTCCCATACTAGCCACCTAAAAGAACACCTGAAAGGGCTAGAACAAAAAGAAGCAAACACTCCCAAGAGGAGCAGAGGAGAAGTAATTATCAAACTCAGGGTGGAAATCAACAACTTAGAAACAAAAAGAACAATACAAAGAATGGACAAAACCAAGAGTTGGTTCTTTGAGAAAATCAATAAAATAGACAAGCCCTTAGCTAAACTAACTAAAAGGCAGAGGAAAAATACCCAAATCAACAAAATCAGAAATGAAAAGGGGGAAATAACAACAGACACTGAGGAAATCCAAAGTATCGTTAGGTCCTACTTCAAACACTTGTACTCCACAAAATTGGAAAATCTAGATGAAATGGACGATTTTCTTGATAGATTCCACCTACCAAGGTTAAATCAAGAACAGGCAAACAACTTAAATAGTCGTATAACCCTTAAGGAAATAGAAGAGGTCATTAGAAATCTTCCAAACAAAAAAAGCCCAGGGCCAGATGGTTTCAGCACAGAATTCTACAAGATATTCAAAGAAGAGCTAACACCAATATTCTTTAAACTCTTCCACAACATAGAAATAGAAGGAATACTGCCAAACACATTCTGTGAGGCCACAGTCATCCTGATATCTAAACCGTACAAAGACCCAACTGAGAAAAAAGTATTTAAGACAAATTTTCCTTATGAACATGGGTGCAAAAATACTTAATAAAATACTTGCAAACCAGATCCAAGATCACATCAAAAGTATAATACACCATGATCAAGTAGGCTTTATCCCAGGGATGCAGGGGTGGTTCAACATTAGAAAAATCCATCAATGTAATCCACCATATACTGAAGCTGAAAGAAAAGAACCACATGATCATCTCATTGGACGTGGAAAAAGCTTTTGACAAAATGCAGCACTCCTTCATGTTAAAAGTCTTGGAGAGATCAGGCATACAAGGAACATACTTAAACATAATAAAGGCAATTTACAACAAGCCAATAGCCAACATCAAACTAAATGGAGAGACACTCAAAGCACTTCCTCTAAAATCAGGGACAAGGCAAGGCTGCCCACTCTCTCCATATCTCTTCAACATAGTACTTGAACTTTTAGCTACAGCAATAAGACAACTAAAGGAGATCAAGGGGATACAAATTGGAAAGGAAGAAGTCAAAGTATCCCTATTTGCAGATAATATGATAGTATATATAAGTGACCCCAAAAATTTCACCAGAGAACTCCTACAGCTGATAAACTCCATCAGCAAGGTGGCTTGATACAAAATCAGTTCAAAAAAATCAGTAGCCCTTCTTTACACAAAAGATAAATGGGCTGAGAAAGAAATAAGGGAATCAACACCCTTCACAATAGCCACAAATAATATAAAATACTAGGAGGTAGCTCTAACCAAGCAAGTGAAAGACCTGTATGATAAGAACTTCAAGTCCCTGAAGAAAGAAATTAAAGAAGATATCAGAAGATGGAAAGATGTCCCAGCTCATGGATAGGTTGGATCAACATAATAAAAATGGCCATCTTACCAAAAGCAATATACAGATTCAATGTTATTCTTATCCAAATACCAACTCAGTTCTTTACAGATCTGGAAAAAATGATTCTCAACTGCATATGGAATAACAAAAGACCCAGAATAGCTAAATCAATCATGTACAATAACAGAACATCTGGAGGTATCACCATCCCAGATTTCAAGCTGTACTACAGGGCAATAGTAATAAAAGCAGGATGGCACTGGTATAGAAACAGACCAGTTGACCAATGGAATCAAATTGAAGACCCAGAAATAAACACACACACACACACACACACACACACACACACACACACACACACACCTATGATCCTTTAATTTTTGACAAAGAAGCCAAAACTATACAATGGAAACAGGAAAGAATCTTCAATGAATGGTGCTGGTCTAACTGGATGTCAACATGTAGAAGAATGCAAATAGATCCATACTTATCACCCTTTACAAAACGTAAGTCTAAGTTGATCAAAGACCTCAACATAAATCTGGAAACAGTAACATTAATAGAAGAGAAAGTGGGGGAAAGCCTGGAACTCATTGGCACTGGTAGCAACTTCCTGAACAGAACACCAATAGCTCAGGAGCTAAAAAAAATCAATAATTGGGACCTTATAAAATTGAAAAGCTTCTGTAAGGCAAAGGACACTCTCCTTAGCACAAAATGGCAGCCTACAGACTAGGAAAGGATCTTCACCAACACAACATCTGACAGAGAGCTAATATACAAAATATATATATATAGAACTGAAGAAATTAAACACCAAAAAATCAAATAATCCTATCAATAAATGGGGTACAGAGCAAAACAAAGAATTCACAGAAGAGGAATCTCTAAAGACCGAGAGGCACTTGAAGAAATGTTCAACATCTTTGGTCATCAGGGAAATGCAACTTAAAACAACTCTGAGATTCCATCTCACACCTGTCACAAGGGCTAAGATCAAAAACTCAAATGATAGCACATGCTGGCGAGGATGTGGAGAAAGAGGAACACTCCCCCATTGCTGGTGGGACTGCAAACTTGTGAAACCACTTTGGAAATCCATCTGGAGATATCTTAGAAAATTGGGAATAATTCTACCTCAAGACCCAGCCATACCCCTCTTGAGCATATATCCAAAAGATTCTAAATGAAACCACAAGGACATTGCCTCAACAATGTTCATAGCAGCTTTATTTGTAATTGCCAGAAACTGGAAGCAACCCAGATGTCCTTCAACTGAAGAGTGGATGAAAACACTGTGGAACATTTACACAATGTAATACTACACAGCTATCAGAAATGAGGAAATCATGCAATTCAAAACCGAATGAATGGAGCTAGGAAAGCTCATCCTAAGTGAGCTGACTCAGCCCCAGAAAGATAAACATGGTATGTACTCTCTTATAAATGGATATTAACCATACATCACAGGATAACTATCCTACAACCCACAGACCCCAAATAGATAGGAACCTAGCATATCTATCCTAGGAAAAATTTCACACACCAGGCAATCATGGAATCTGCTGCAAGTTACTGGAACACCTTAACTTATGGTGTGCCATATCAAGCCCCAGTACAAGGGGAAGCTCTTGGCCCTCACATGACTGAAAATCTGAGGGAGTATGATATGTGAGGGCCCACCTCATCTGAGGAGAAAGAGACTACCAAGTAGAGGAACAATGAGGGAGGGAGGGAACGAGGGAAGAAGGGAGGGAGGGAGGGGCCAGGAGGGAAGGAGGGAGGAAACAATGTTCTAGAAGTAACTTGAGAAAACAAAATAATACTTTTTAAAGAAAAGGGTAAATAAGCTTAAAAATATAATAAAAATACAATATAAAATTTTCAAACTATAATTTACCAAAGGTATACTTGCCTTACTGGCATGAAAGGAAAATGGCCTTAATTTCAGATTAGAATGTTAGACTGCAGGTGGCCATATAGCTTACACAAACTTAATAGCAGCTTAAAAGGTTTTTTGTTGTTGTTGTTGTTTTTCTGTGTTTTTTTTTTTTTTTTTTTTTTTTTTTAGAAATCATGGTTTGGCATTAAAATGCAGGTAAGAGGTTTAAAACACTGTAAATAAATTAAAGGTTACTTCAGTTCAACCTGGTTTTCTAAACCTCCAAGAGTAGAAAAAAATTGGAGCTAAGGTAAAATGTATGAAATGCATGGTGTTAGCCCATGCCTTTAACTCCAGCAGAGACAGGAGGATCACTAGAGAGTTAATTGTCTTATAAATTCTAGACTTACAAGGAACAAGGTAGTGATGGTACACACCCTTAATCCCATCATTTGAGAAGGATACACCCTTAATCCCAACACACTAGAGACAGAAACCTGCAGAACTCAGAGTTCAAGGTCAGCCTGACACAAAGCAAGCTCTAAATAGAGAAAAACTTCGATCCAGGGGTGGTGGAGCACATCTTTAATCCCATCAGTTGGAAATCACAAGTCTTTGATCCCAATACATAGAATGCAGAGATAGGCATATAGGATTTGGAAGGACTTAAGTTTAAAAGCTACTTGCAAATGGATGCTGAAATTCAAAGCAAATTGTCCTTTGACATCTCAAAATATATACACTTAAAGGTTTGTTTAGTTCCAAGATATCAAAATTATTTCTTTTTTAATCTCAACTGAAAGATAGTACTTTTTATATTGTCAAAAAACCAAATTTGCTCCAGGAAAAATATTACCTGACCCCCCCCCCCGCCAAAAAAAAAAGGTAATGTCCCAGAGTTAGGATTAGGGCAGGGCTCTGTTCTTATCTTTCCAGGAGATTTAAAGCATCCATCTAAGGAATCCAGGGGCAACTGGACAACTGAAACCTCAGAAGAAAACAGATCAGACACCAAAGAAGACAAGTATCCTAGATGATCCAGCCTTGCAGACTTCCTCAACAGCTGTTTCCTCAAAAGTCTACAATCACAACAACTGAAAATTGCTAAGATTATTCAGCTCCACAGACTGTTCCAGCCAGAACTTCAGTAAAGCCCAAACGTTCAGCTTCAGTCTACAAACTTCTTAGGACATTTAAATAGCTGAGTACATAACGACTGAACATCAAATGATTCTATTAACATTTTTAACCATTTTTCCATTCTTTATTGGGGCCCAAACAGGCTTACTACATCCCAAATCAGCAGGAAGTCATTTTAAGGGAGCAACGCCTCATCTCGAGAAGGTGGGGTAGGTGTTTTTGCCCCCTTTGGTCATTTGATGGGTTATAGATAATATCTTGATATTTATGGGCTGAAATTACAAGCTGTTAAATGGTCTTGTTAGACAGGTTTTGGAGGTTAGACCCAGGGACTTCTCTCTTTTTCTTTTCTGTATCCTTCTTTCTCTCCTATGTAGGGGTGAACAGACTTGAGAAAAAAATGAGACATAGACATAATATAGAAATGATAAAGAAAAAAGGACAGATAATTGAATATGCCCTTCTACCTCTGTATATTGATACAAAATTAAGATTATATTTGGCTAAATTGGTATTGATCTTTGTATATTGATGCAAAATTAAGATTATATTGGGCTACATTGGTATTGATCTTTGTATATTGATACAAAATTAAGATTATATTTGGCCACATTCGTATTGATCTTTGTATATTGATACAAAATTAAGGTTATTTTAAGGTATTGTACCTACGTAATGCTTAAAAATGAAATGTGAATTTTTAGCCTATTGCTGCCAACTGTCATAAACTGTTTAGGATAATTAAGAAATGCAAACTAATAGTCATTCAAGCTTGTCATTTTGTTAGGTACTAGGACAGTCTATCACAGTTGTTTTCTATGCTAATCAGAAATCAAGTTGCTAAGAGACAAGCAACATTTGCTTACCCAAATATAGGAGATAGATAGGTGGTCTTTAAAAACCTCAAAAGATCTGCAGAATATGGCATTCAAAGATATTTTCTTAACTTAAGATTTTTGATATCGAGATATATCGCTCCTGACAGCACCCCCTGTTCTACTCCAAGTAGAAGATGAGCATCAAAGAATCTCCAGTGGGAGATGGTTGAATTAGTGACAAGCCTATCTCTTGGCAAAAACAAAACAAAACAAAACAAAAACCATGCTTCAACTGTAGACAGAATGCTGTCCAAACAGGGCAAAACTTGGAAGCACTTAAGTCCTAGCTGCAGCTCTAGTTTTGCCAAGATAGGGTAGGCAAGTCCTTCATAATTCCTGCTTTACAATCAATGTCTGTCAGAGAAACAGGGACCAACGGCTGAAGATTGATGCTGTAATGTATGGAAAGAAAATGGGAACTGTCCAAGCAGCCACTGGTATGTCATTTCTTAGTTTTGGAAGCTGCTGGTCCTGCACTTCCTGTAAAACCAGATATATATATATATATCCCTCTCAGGTCTCTGAGGTGGTTGAAGACTAGATAGATAGAGTCACATAATTAAAATTTGAATTGTTTAGGAATTAAGAGGGTGTTCTGGATCTAAGAAGATGTTTTTAAAATTGTGATGCAAGTTAGTATGAAAGCTGAGTTCGATATAGAACTTTAAATGAATAGAGATGGTTAGATTATGGAATGTTAAAGTCAGGTGCCAAATGCATATGGACTAGACATTGGGAATGTATGCTAAGCCACACAACTCTTATAATTGTGGCCTAATTATTTCTGTTGTTTTGTATTGCATTTATTGTTATAAGAGAAAGAACCATTTGTTGGACTGAAAGGGGGAGCTGTTGAGGGGGAAAAGATATACCTTAAACTTTAAAAAAAGGAAGGGATGGGTGCATTGAAGGGGAAGAGGGTGGGAGGATGGGACTGGGGGAGGAGTAGGAAGGAGATTGTGATTGAGATGTAACTTGAAGAAATAAAAAATAAATTAAAAAAATTAAAAATAAAAAGTAAATAACAAGCAATAAGATAGCACAATGAAGTCTAAACAAGGTTTAATGAACAGCCTTCTCTATGAAAATGAAGTTTTGACTCATCATATCTTAAACATAGTCACTAAAAATATCTCTCATACATAGAAAAATTTTAAAAACAGTTGAATTCTAATTTGTGGTAATTTTATTTGCAGCTCCTTTACAATAATAAATTTATGTTTATTTAAAAAAAAGAAAAGCTTATCCTGAGTGAGCTAACTGAGACTCAGAAAGATGCACATAGCATCTACTCACTTATAATTGGATTTTAGACGGGATAACTATCCTACTACCAACACACCAAAAAGAACAGGAACATAGACTTTGTTACCTGTTAGTGGGACAATTTTCCCTAGGGGTGCTGACATTTAGGCTACCAGTGCAAGAGGAAGCTCTTAGGTCTCATATGACTGCTGAACTGAGGTAGGGGCTGTTATGTAAGGACACCCCACTCTGGAGTAGTGGGATGGGTAGGAGAGGGAGGAGAGAGTAGAAGGGTGGAACTGGGAGGGGTTGAAGTTGCTATGGAGATGTAACTTGAAGTAATAAATAAACATAAAAATTAAAAAAAAGAAATGCTCAAAGTCCTTAGTCTTCAGGGATATGCAAATCAAATGACCCTTGATTCCATCTTTCACTCATCATAGTGGCTAAGAGAAAGCTGAAGACACAGCTCATGCTGTCAAGGACGTGGACCAAGTGGCACAGTCCTTCATTACTGCTGGGAGGAAAAATTTGTACAACCTCTGTGGAAATCAATCTGAGAGTTTCTCAGAAAATTGGGACTAGTTCTACCTCAAGATCCAACCATAAAACTCCTGGCATATACCCAAAATATATTCCACCCTACTTCAAGGAGACTTGCTCAACTATGTTCATAGCAACTTTATTCCTAATAACCAAAAACTGGAAACAACTTAGAAGTTCCTCATCTGAAGAAATAATTAAAATGTGGTACAGTTACACAATGGAATACTACTCAGCCATTAAAAACAAAGACATCATGAAAACTGCAGTCAAATGGATGCAACTAGAAAATATTATCCCGAGTGAGGGAACCTAAACCCAGAAAAATACACATAGTGTGTACTCACCTATAAGTGGATATTAGTCATAAGGTACAGAATAACCATGCCACAATCCATAGACCCAAAAAACTTTTGCATGATTTTCCTATAGAAGAAGCATATCTGTCTGCTACACATTTAAAAATCTGCTTGGGAGAAAAAAGTTTTACTAAGGTTTCCTTTCTCAAAAATCTTAGAACATGTGCAATCAGCACTCGTTTATTAGGAATATCACTTTAGAAGATGATGTCTACATTTCCTTATTTAGTTAGTGTTTATTTGATTATTTGATGAGAATAAGACATGATATAACCAGGGGAGATGCCTGAAAAGAGTGGGTTGGTCAGATTCCCATTGCTATGGCAAATGCTTGAAAAAATTATCTTAAAAGGATAAAATGTTTAAGTTGGTATACCATTTGAAAGGTCTTATTACACTGTCACCTTTTAGATAGTTGTGATGTGTGTGTGTGTGTGTGTGTGTGTCTGCAGCAGCAGAGGACATTATGGTAGAAGTATATGAAAGAGGGGGCCTAGTCACATCTTTGTATCAAAAAGGAAAGAAACAAAAACAAAAACAGATACAGAGAGATGAGAGATGATATACACAAGATAGATAGATAGATAGATAGATAGATAGATAGATAGATAGATAGA
>CAJQZJ010013043.1:637121-674872 GCA_907164525.1 Lophiomys imhausi
AGATAGATAGATAGATAGATAGATAGATAGATAGATAGATAGATAGAGAATAGATAATCAGACAGTTAGAGAAGTAGATGATAGATTGATAGAGAGATGATGATGATTGATAGATAGATGGATGGATAGATATATAGATAGATAGATAGATAGATAGATAGATAGATAGATAGATGATAGATAGATAGACAGATGATAGGTATATAGATAGATGATAGGTTAGATAGATGATAGATAGATAGATAGATAGATAGATAGATAGATAGATAGAGATAGATAGATAGATAGATGGCACATAGAAACAGAGAGAAAGAGAGCAAACACAGAGAGAAACACATACAAACACACACACACATACACACAAACACAGAGAGAGAGAGAGAGAGGGTGTGTGTGTGTGTGTGTGTGTGTGTGTGTGTGTGTGTGTGTGTGTGAGTGTGTGTGTGTGTGTGTGTGTGTGTGTGTAGTATCCCCTTAGAGGTACACATAATGAAACCTCCTTCTACCAGATTCCATCTCCTAGATTTGCCACCACCTCAATGCAAACAAATGCTTCAGCTTCAAGCCATGAGATCTTGGGGATGGTATAGATCTACACTGTAACATGACTAATTGTAGACTTTTAAAAAGTCAGCCTTTATTCTCCTTATTTTTCTCCCTTTTTAAATTTGTCCTGTCCATTTTTATTGTTTTCTCCATTTTCTCCCTGACCCCCTTTTCCTTCCACCACCTTGTTCTCCTGCCTGCTCACCTCAGGCCCATATTAAGATTCCCCAGAAGAACTCCCACAAGCCTTTAGCTTGATGTCTGGTCCCAGCTGCAGGTGAGCAAACATAGGAGGAGAAGGGAAATCAGGTGCTCCAACATATCCAGCCCTTCTGTTCAGGTAAATTACCAGAGGTTATCCACCATTCTTCCTCAGCATCTTTCAAAGTCAATCTTGATAAAAACAAACAAAAAACAGTCCTATACAAGTCACCTGACAGATTATCCAGTATATCTATGATACTGATCAGGTTAAATTTGTTTCTTAACTGTGATGCCATACCCACACTGGACTCATGGAGAAATCTATTCAGAAATCCATAGTGACTTTTATATTCTACTGAAGAAATATCTAAAAGTCACTACTCCGGAGACTCTGAGAACAATGAAAGAATAATAAAAAAAAAAACTGGTATTCACGTCTATGATACAAAAACAGGTTTGTATCTAAGACTCCAGGTAAGGAAGCAGTTGAGAAAGAGGATGAAGATATTGGTTTGTGTCAGGAGACAGATAAGAACATCAAACCATGGTTATACCAGGAAAAGAACCAGTTCAAGTTTCAAGTTCAAGTTGGTATGCAGCCTGATAGTATGTGAGAATCCCTATATCCTATTGCTGATGGGTCACTAGACATCCAAGATATATATAATACTAATCCACACCAGCTCCACTGCTGACAAGAAGGAAGAAAATCCACATTGGTCTCTGAAATGGAAGGCAAGGTCAAAAGCAAAGAAAAGGTTCAAGGAAGATGGCACCTTGAGACTCCCACCAAGAACATACAAACTCCACTAGAATAGACCTGTGTGAATTTCTTTTGCCTACCCTGAGAAAGACCCCAAAGGACAAAATGATGCTGCTAAACATAGAACAAGAGATTCTGGAATTTCTTAACAACAACTGTAACTTGCTTAAGAAGTTCGCACAGATGACTCCATCTCACCAGATGTAATTACACTGAGCAGCTGCTTATTTGGAGAAGGGTGGCAATGTTGATCAAATTAGGAAAGCTGCCATCATCAATAAAACCAACAATACAAGAATCTCTCAACCCTGATTCTCAGAATGCACAAAAGATGAGAGGAATAGAGAATTTCTTTTTTATTTATTCTTCTCTCATTCAATAAATCCTTACCACACCCTCCAGTCTCTCCACTTCTCCCAGTGTCACCTTCACCTCTCTTCTCCTTCACTGCTCCTTTGTTTCCCTTCAGAAATGAGAAGGCCTCCCAGGGATATCACATGAACATTGCATAACAAGATGGAATAAGACTGGACACAAACCCTCCTATCAAGGCCAGACAAGGCAACCCAGTTGGAGGAAAACAATCCCAAAAGCAGGAAAAGTGTCAGAGGTAGCCCCCATTTCCATTTCGAGGAGTCCCAGAAACATCTCAAGCTAAACAACCACAACATATATGCACAGACCCATGCAGGCTCTGTAGTTGCTGTTTCAGTCTCTGTGAGCCCCCATGAGCCCTGCTTAGCTGATTCTCTGGGTCATGTTCTCATGGCTTCTACAATCCTTCCTCCTCTTCTGTTGGGATCCTTGAGCTCCACCTGTTGTTTGACTGTGTGTCTCTGCATCAACAGAGATTCCTTCTCAGTAGAGATGAGACCAGTATGGACCGAGATGTTACCCTGATCAGAGTTCCATTTTAAGGTAAATCAACAGAAGTGAGAGAAGATACCTAAAGGTCTCAGAGAGAGAGGATTTTTGTCTAAGTGGCCTGTCAGAATGGATATCTAAATGGCATACAAAGAAAATGAAAGTCTGAGCCACACCTCGAGCAACTGACGGAGCAGCACAGTCAGGGTAATCAAATCCATGGAGCCATGGCCTCGGAGCAGCACAGACAGGGTAGTCAAATCCATGGAGCCATGGCCTCGGAGCAGCACAGACAGGGTAGTCAAATCCATGGAGCCATGGCCTCAGAGCAGCACAGACAGGGTAGTCAAATCCATGGAGCCATGGCCTCGGAGCAGCACAGACAGGGTAGTCAAATCCATGGAGCCATGGCCTCGGAGCAGCACAGACTCAGATGGCTCAGCCTAGATTATGTGATCTTGTCACCTAATCCAGAAGCTTTAGTGGAATCTTCATCCTCACCAGAGGTGGTAGCAGTGGTAGCAGTGAAGATGGTTAGTAAGGAGGAATATCTAGGCCAGGTGTGGCACTAAATGGCCCAGACATGTACAACCACGTCACCTTACCCCAGTCTTCTTCCTTGTACTGCCCAGCATCAAGAGCGGTAGCAGCACAGCCTTCTGCTCTTGTACCCATTCCTCATCATCTGCCACCTTTGAACAATCACATGACTTCACAGCAGACAAAGAACCTCAGCAAATCCTTCAGACAAATGATGATCTACTGAGGCCACTGACAAATCCTCAGGTCTGTTCCAGCACCAAATTTTCTCTCAGAATCTTCAGCATGGCTTGTTTCACCATGGCTTGTACAAGATAGAAGCTTCTCTAATTCCAGCTATTCAACCTCTATCCTGGGACCACCTACTCACTAAATCCTGCCACCCCAAGGCTATCTGCAGTTCTCTCATGTGAGTCAGTTTTCTTACTCTACCTCCAGAGAGTATGCTAACTCCACCCAGCAATATCAATCTCTGCCCCTCACCTGGTAGCCTGTAGCGCCTCGCATTACAAACAGCTGCCTCGCAACAACAACCTACTTTATAGCCCATGGTGTCTTACTAGCAGCAGATGGCTTACTCTGGCATGCTTGGGCTCCTCAGAACCAGGATCTTCTCAGGAACGAGAAGAGTGCCATGAGAGTCCATATGCAAGGCCTGGGGTTCAATATTCTCCATTGTCTTCTTACAAAGTTCTACTTGACAGTGACCCACAAAATTATTGTCTAGTCACCTTTCCAGCAACCCAAGCTGTCCCTCACAGCCAACTAGTACAAGGAGATCTCCTAGTAAGGACTCCACCAATATTTAGTATGACATCATCAGCTCAGCAGAATTGTACGAACTCCTCTGTAGGGTTTCTTCAGTCTCCTGGCTTTGAGTGCTATAGATACTGCCGTCTCCCTCACCCTGAAGCTCACCACAGATAGCACAGCAGTACACAGGAATAGCACCTTCTGGACCAGATGTATTGATCATACAATTGAATGTGCCTAATAGACCACAGGAAGCTCATGTACATGAGTGCATGTGTGTGTGCATGTGCACACATGCCCACACAGGCACAAACACACACACACACACACACACACACACACACACACACACACACACTCACACACACTCATGTGAATGTGTCCATTGGAGTCACTGAAAATATTATAGTGTAGAACAGCAGGGCCAGAAATCTGGAGACTCATATAATCTTAACAGTAACCCCATGCCAACACCCAAAGTGGCAACTGCCCTGTCATATCTTTTAGTTGCCAGAACCCTCTTCCATCACTATCCTACCTACTCTTGGCTCAATCTCCTTCCTTATGCAGTTCTGTGATCCTGGAGGTCCTGCACAGGATGGTGGGAGCTATTCCCTCTCAGGGGGCAATCATTACAGTACAATCTCTCCATCTTCCCTCCTTTGCTTTATGGCCGGTCAATTTGCACATGTGCTAGGGACAGAGTGGACTGAAACAAGGAAGGAAGAGACAAACACTCAGATCTGACCTGGGGACAACAGGTGCTGTGCTGGAAAGGGTGCTGGAAGTGACAGATCTTCCTGAAGGCATCACCTGTACAGAAGTAGACAGATTCTTCACCAAGTCAGTCATGTCTGGCACCAAAATCCAGTGGTTTGTGTCACACTAACAGACACAACATTTTATTGTAGATACAGATGTTTGCTGGGTATATTCCCTGTAAATTTTATTTAATCCATTTTTGATTATTTGTTTTGGGGGTTACTTGAGAGGAAGGGTTTTGTTTTTCACATTTAAAAAACTTGTAAAAATGATAGACATCAGCTCAGCAGAATTGTGTGAACTCTTCTGTAGGGTTCATAGATCTGTCTTATTCAAAATCCTTAAAGAAGATGAGTGGCTTACAACTTGACATTGGCAAAAAAA
This sequence comes from Lophiomys imhausi, assembly GCA_907164525.1. Lineage (NCBI taxonomy): Eukaryota > Metazoa > Chordata > Mammalia > Rodentia > Muridae > Lophiomys > Lophiomys imhausi. The sequence goes on from CAJQZJ010013043.1 coordinate 641,938, forward strand.
TGTCTCTTAAGTGTACCCTTCTAATCATTTTTTTTTTTTTTGCTGAGTCCCTATAATACATGTAGGCACAATACATCTGTCTGAATTTTTTACTTCAGTTATATATCACTTCGAGGCCTTTTACTGTCACACCTGAGAGATTTCCCAGAAGTCTAAACTTCCTTCTTGTTGTAAACTTACATAACAACTGAAAATTTCACAAAACTGAATTGTCAATTATTTCCACACCCTCCACCAATAAATTGTCATTGCCTATGTTGAAAATAGGCACAGATGACAGATGGAAAGAATCTTAAGAGAAGAGGATAATGTAAGATGCTTTGGAGTCTCTTTTTATTTTATAAAGCAGAACAATTACACTCAGGCATACCTTGAAAAGGATAAAACTATAAGAAGCTTCAAAAGGATTGGTTCATCAAGGATCTTCTTAAAATTTTACAGAGTAGCAGATGTTACCACCAATAAGCACGCATCTTAGGTGTTTGAGATAAAGATCAACTGAATATGCATCAACACGCAGACAGTAAAACAATTTATAAAGAGCAAAAATGTAACGTTCTTCATCAGCTGCCTGCAAGGATTCCAGATCATTCCAGACAGGGTAGTCCTTATTTTCCTTCATTCCAGGATGAACCTAATGAGCAAATGGATAGTGAGACACTTAATAATAATACCCATAATTGTGCTTATTTGTCTTCTTTCCTTCTACATATTGAATTATATTTGAGGAAATGTTAGCAATGCAAAATGTTGGTCAGAAGCATGGATGTTCATAAGTATAGCACAGAATACTACAAATCTATCATGTAAAAACTAGAATGGAGACCCATGTAGACATTTTCTTACAGCAGATTAGTATCAGTTAAAGTATGATATTTCATGACTAGGTAGATAGAGGACCAGGAAATTGTCACCTGAGTGACAATTTGTGTTTGACCAAGGAACAGTGAAAAAGCTGATAACAGTTTTCTCACTTTAGAGGCAGACAGACCATGGGTGAATGCGATAAGAGATATTCAGGGGCATGTCACTTTCCTCAGCAAAGTCACTCTCCAAATGGATGTAAAGAAAAGCTTCTTTTTATGTCCATCATGGTGGTAAGGCCACATGTGAGATGGAATACCTATATTGTGTTCATGGGAAGTGGGGCATTTTAAAATCGATCATTCACTGCAGAAGTCACATCATTCATGAAGGAGAAAAGTGGGAGGTAAGAAGACTGCTCACCTTGCTGAGAATAGTCGAGATAGTCTTTAGAAGCTTTCTGTTTAGATCCTCAATGCCTTTGGCTCTTGATAAAATCTCATCAGGGGCACCTTTCATACCACGGAGTTCAGTCACTAGGTGATGCAGAGGATTGTTCCAGGCATGCACTATGCTCAGTAGTGTTTTCAGGAAGTTTTCAAGCTTTTCATAATAATGGAGTAACCATAGTAAGATCAAGGAAATATACAAGGATTAGTTCCATGTGGTTTTTAAATAGAAAGAATGAACTAACACAATGGGCCTTGTAGACAAAACTGATGCACAGTTCTAAATTTTAACCATTTATTTACACTCTCCTAGAAGGAAACAACTTACAAAAATAACATTTTGTAAATATGGTAAATATGATCAATTGTATTGATCATATTTTATTGTCCATATGAAATTCTGCAGCCTGTACTCCAGGCAAGATCTCACACATTTGACTGCTTTACTTGTCTATGGGAAGCCGAAGCTTTGCTTGGGACTCAGTAGGTTCCCACAGAACATGCTTTAGGAAAGATAGATGCCTCCGTATCATATATAAATTATTTAACACAGACTCAGCATTCTAATAAACTAGACTGATCACAATTATACTAGTTTATAATATTTAGGTTATTTTAGTATAATAATAGAAAGAAATATTAAAGGCAACCTGGTATTGATAAATATGATTTCCTGAATCAACACAAGTCCTTGTCTCTAGCAGAGGAACATGTTGTTTGGCATGCATAAGGGAAAAGCAAGAGCACAGCCTTGGCTTTAAAGAGAGCATTGATGGAAACCATAACAGAATTTTGACCCTCAGTTGTGTGCTCCTTGCAGGAACCTTATGTGAAATTAACTGTTTTAGAGTTCCTCCTGTGTTAGTGTTTCCTAACTATTTCAGTGATTATGAAAATGAAGAGAAGAAGGAATCCAGTGGGAACACCAACAGAAAGATGTAACGAATAGGAAAGACAGAGACCAGTTGAATGGTGACGACATATAGGTTGTTGGGATGGTGGTGGCATGACTAAGAAAGAGGACTTGAGTTGGATAAATAGTGAACCCTCAATCTTTCTAGAAACAGAAAAGACACAAATTACATGGGTCATTTTAAATCCCCAGTTTTATGACCTCAGCTAGCTTTTATAAGGGCTATTTGAAGTAATGTTTTTTTAAGTACTCTGTAAACTGCCTAGTCATGGAGTAGGTCTCTAAAAACATCTACAACTATCTGCTGTTCCTTTTACCTTATTTATTCATTTGTTCTTATTATTTTCAAAATGATGTCAATTTATTAGGTCATTAGGAGATGTTATGGCAGGAAATCAAACGAGAGAGATCATAATAATTATAAATGCAGTTGCTGTGATATGTAGACCACATCACAACTGAGAGCATAGAAACTTTGCATAGTATATACAGGACTAATTTGTATAGATAACTTCATTAAGTCACAGTAGAAAGTACAAAATCATGAAGTATTGAAAACAGAAAAATCAGAACCAGGAAAGTTGTGAGAATTAAGAAGCGTAAGTATACTGATCCATAATGAGAAATGCTGTCAATGAGGAGACATTAGTAAAAGATAATGAAGACAATTGTGTCTGCATAACTTAGGAATATATAAATGTATAAATATATATATAAATGAATTTTATCCAGGGATATCCAATTCAGTTAATAAGTGATAATTGTTAATTACATAATAATAAAAAAATCCCAGTGACAGTTTTGTGTGGCCTTTGAGAGTTTATAGTTCTCTTACAATATTATTTAATATTTGCTTTAACTTATAATATCAACTATCTCATAAGATTTTTTTTCTGTAATTGCTCCCTCATGCCCCATTTCTCTGTAGGTATAATTTTAGTGTTTATAAGAACCTATAACATGGCAAAGGCAATGTGTTGCTTTACTTATTTAGGTGAAAAAATCTAGCCTGAAAACTCACTGAGATCTCTCTGGCTTCCTCCACAGTTTCTGGAGTGTTGAGGGAAAATGTGTGGCAGCTGTTGAGAGTCTTGATCATGTAATTCTTATCCTTGAGAAAATTCAAGACCTACAAATGTTAAGATGGAAACGGAGTTAGTTCAGCTTTAAATGAATCCACACCGAGTGTATGAATTAGTTCAATACATCAGTAACTTTTGCAAATAAGCACTACAAAAAAATCTAAGATGAAGAAATTTTAAAAGTTACCACTTTATCTATATTTTTCCTGCTAATTTTGTAATCTCTATTTGTTTTTCATCTAGTTATTTTTAACTGCTCATCCTTGTTCCCTCTTCACAATGCTCTCCTGTTCTCACGACTCAGAATATTTTGTTTGGAGTGAAAGTCTAAAAATATTAAAATTATAAAATACAAACTGTTTTTAAAAATAATCTGTATTTATTGTTTGAATCCAATACCACAATTTCTATGTATTTATATTTATTAAATCTTTATTTTCTGTTTGCCTAAACTGAAATGCTTCTATGCCTTATAAAATTATACATATTCTTTTTACTACCACTGAACATATATAACTGTACCACACAAAATTAAACATAATATTTGAATGCAATTTTATTTATATTAAGTGTAAATTAATTAATATCTATTAATAATTAGATAAGAAATACTGGTCATCCTTGGGAAATACAAAAACAAATCAATTAAAAACATAATAGAATATCAGTATATAAACACTTAAATACTATATTAATTTAAATATAGCATTTAAATACCTTTTATTTAAAATTAATAAAAGCTATTTTGTGCAAGCTTAATAGATTATTAAAATGTTAAGAATTAAAGGATATGAATCAAGAATGAGAAAAAATTCTCAGGAGTAGACAGTATACACATGTATTTATTGCAAATACAGACATTCTTGGGATGCCTGTGGTTGTACTGAAGCCATTTTTTCTTGTAATTAATGAACATTGACCATATAATATGTTATCACCACTAAGAGGTAATCTAGTTCAACTTCCTAAAAACCATCCTAAACCAACTGAGCGAACTCTGGCCTCTGAAACCAATAAGCAATGATTGCTAGATTTGAGAGTTCTTGAAAGGCCTAACTTAGTGTCTCCTCCTCTGTTGACATGGGATTCTCTCCTCTGGTTCGGTGTGTACTCCCTGTGCACATGCATTACAATGCAGCTCAACTTTAGAAAAAAGCAGCTGTGAACCAAGTGAGGAGTAAGGAGGGAGCCTGCGTCCTGATCAGGATGATTGGGAAAGCAGAGTTCTGCCCCACCATTGATTCTTACCCACAATTTCTGTGACTGTGGGATAAACACATAAAACCATTGGTCTTGTCTTTTCTTTTCTAATCTGGGATTTCCCAAAGTTGCCCCATTCTCATTCCCTTTTTAATAAGTAAGATTTTCTTTTACTTGCGGAAGCTTAGTCTAGAAATTTGGTATGGGGTCTTTGTCATGCAAACTACAGTGCAAATTTTAGCTTGAAGGTTTTAGGTTGTTTTTTTTGTTTGCTTGCTGATGGATGGATTGTTTGTTTATACTGTTTTTTAAGAAAATAAAAATCAGTGAGGTACTTACAATTTTTTCGAACATTTTTGAGCAGAAGCCATCGGAGAACTGAAACAGCAATGGAGAATGAAAGGAAACTTGTGAGTAAGCATAGACATATGGCAAATGAAGAGGTGCATTCTCTGGTTGCAATATCTCCTCACTAACACTGCCTGACTTCACACAGATAACACACAGCCATTGGAAAGAGATAACCAGTCTCCCTTCTAAACCCGCCCTCCTACTGAATAAACATGCATTGGAACCTTTTATACAATGACTCCTAGCATTCAGGAGTTTCTGAAAGGCTAATAGCTTTTTATTATTCTTATTTTTCTCTACTTGGCATCATAACAGTTAATATTTGTTCTATGTGTTCTATGCAAGTCACTACACTGCATATCTTCATTGAATAATTGAAGATGCCAATGGAGACCGGCCTCCTGAAAACAAGATAAGAAAATAAAATATCTTTCTGAGATATAGCTATTAGGTTTCTATGCCAGAAATGTAAATTTAAGAAGAATGTGTTTTAAAAAATAAATAGCATGTCACTACATGTAAGCCACTGAACTCCTTGAAAATCTTTTCAAGTTTACAAAACTTCCCGATTCTCCTTGTTCTATTTTTCAGTAGCTTGTGCTTTCTCTTATCTATGAAACTTATATTATTGGAAATATGGCTCTGGTGATTTCTAGTAAAGACTGAAATATACTAGAACCACAGAGGGCTCTTTTCATGGAGAAGCCAGAAGTAAGTGATATACTTACAAATAACGTGTGCATTTCCATAGTGATGTTATTAGTGGTCTGTGACAGTATGATGGCATAATCAAACAGGTCCTTGAGGGACTCCTCACCATAGCCAACTTCATTGTCATGTACGGGAGCAGAAGCCACATTCTCCCACTGGAGTAGGTTTGACACAAACAGCAGCAGGAGTATCCCTACTGAGTAGAAACACATGCTACTCTGTATTTATCTATCTCAGGTTATCAACGGAAACTCTTTCTTAGCTACCAAGAAAATTTTTTTCTCTTCCAGTGCCTCCCACTGTCTGGTCTGTCACTGTACAGCTGTGATAGTATATAGACATGTTGTAATGAAGAATTCAATTAAATAATTACATTTGCACAGATACATAGCTTCTGACCCTGGCGACATTCCCTATTTTTGAACTGTTATCAGAAATTATTCTGATAGCAGTTTTCAAACTATTGGGTGAATGTTTTTAAGCTATTCTCTGGAGACTGGTTAGTGTATTGAGAACTTTTCCTGATGTTAAATAGTCAATGTCTCCTAGACACTCTTGTTACTGAGTAGACAATATTTGCCTCATTACAAAGACTGCACATTTCAACTTCATGCATGATTCATGGTGACTGCCCATTGCTCAATACTAAGAATTAAGAGAATCCTGTCATGAAATGGATTATGTAGGCTGGGTTTGTTCACTCACAATAATGAATCCATTCATTTCCCATTCTACCAAAAGCTTCAGATTATTTTCGCTGTGGATTTTAACTTAAGTACAATAACCCTGTAGGAAACTGGACCAGTATATTATCATTATACTACATTGACAAGATAGGAGACTTGCAGGGATAAGTGATTTTCTTTAAGTCCTATTCTTAGCTGGTGTGAGAAACAAAATGTCAACACTATAGATGTTGCACCCCACTCTGGCACACATCTTGAGCTTTCATAAAGATTAAGGTAGCAGAGACTATGCCCGTAACCTTGAATATCAGTGTCATTAGGCACTGTTATTTGTAAAGTACAAACTTTACCTTTGATCATGTCATGATCACATCTCCTAGTAGATTAGATTTTTTTTTCTACTTCCATTGTTATATCAAAATTCTCCCTTTTCTTTTTATAATGATTGGTGTTGGTTTTTTCATCATCAATTTTATTTCACAGATGGGTAGAAACAGAACTGTAGCATATCAGTAATTTACACACTCAGCATGATGAACCAACATATGTCTCAGCGTGAAAAATCCATTCACAGTTAGTGATACAAATCTGAGAATTTTCTCTGTTCTATTAAACTTTTAGTGAATCCATTTGGAAACATGTGACATAAAATTAGGACAAAATTGTCAAAGCAGTATATATCCACATCTTCTAGGCTTGGCTACTATGTTTGCAGAATTGAAATAAAATCATTCACTCAATTCATGTAATTCATAGCAGGGACCCAGGAACCAGAACATGCTACTTCCTTCTATGGTATTTACATATGGAACCCATTGAATTCTGTGGTTTCATTGCAGACAATGTCTCAGTATCTGCAATTTTGACTTGTAGAGGTCTATTATCCCACATTCTGGAGTGCCCCTTCCTAAGCATCGCTGGACAGACACACTGCTAATTTCTACCATTGGTCACACACAGGTACTCTTCCTCTTTTCTACATAGGTCAACTAAGACAATGCAAAATGTCCCTAAACATCACTTTGTATCTTCTGGGTAAGAAGGCTTCCCATTCAGAGCCACTGAAGTAATAGTATACTGTGCAGTTGCTCTCTAGACCAATGGTTAGAAAGTACTTCTAAGTTCCATCTGGTTTTACTTTTGTGAGTTAGGCATAAACAAAGGTCCATTCACTTCATTTATAAGAATAATAGCACCAAAGAAGCAAATTGCCCAAAACAGCTTTTCAAAATAATGCATTGTTTCAGCTCATTTAGAAGAAATCCGGAAAGAATTACTTACAGGATGGCTGAGTCAAAGACAGCAACATCTTTGGCGTGTCCAGTCAGGGCTTAACTGCTGATTCTGGAAATGTGCTTCACAGTAGTTCTGCTCTACGTTAATTTTCCACCTCTACATATTGCAGGATACCATGCCCAAGGCCATAATGTGCTAGGAGGCAGGAGGAAGTACACACCTGCAATCTCAGTGATGTCTCCATATTTCTTTCTCCTCAGATGATGTCAATAGCACCATAACAATGGTGACTAAAGTAGTCACATCTGCATTATTCTGCTTATTCCCAGGCCAAGATGACGTTCCAGTTTAAATCATAAGTAACCAGGGTCATCTTTATCCCATGAAGAGTGGTGGGAATTTCATGACCTCTGAAGACAGCCATGCCTTTCCTTTAGGTTCTTATGTATTTTGGTGTCCACTTATGAAATATTTACTGGATCTTGGATAAGCTGACTTTTTTTCATTGTTTCTAGGCTTTCGAACTCAAGGCCACAGTTAGAATCACATACACTAAGCAACTTAACCCTTGAGTCTTCGCAGGTACCCATGCAAATGCAGGGATACTGCAATTGTTTACCATTATATTCTAGTCACATAAGAGTAACACAGGGTACAAGTGCCGATATTTAGAAGGCTTTTATGTAGGCAAATCATATTCATGCCCTCAAGCAATTATCAAAGAATTTCCCGTTAGTGCCTATGACATGACCACTGTAGACTTTGAGTGAAGCTTACTGTGCCAATCAGGTTCGGTCCATGGAATTGAGCTTACTCTAATCTAGATATATTTGGTTACACCTATGAGAGTTGTCACACCATGGGATGAGTTGATACATCTGGCTTCGCCTGGCAATTACCTTGTCTTAGTGACAGTTCTTAGCAGTAGCCACCTATCATCTGTCACTCTAGAAGACAAGCAACACTATGTTATCTTCTGCCTAACCAGACTTCTTATCATAAACCCAGAGCATGTAACTTCTCATTCTATAGTCTCTTCCTTTTGGTACTGGTTACATCTAACACACTGTTATATTACACAATTAATATAGCAAACATAATCATCAAGCAGCTCATAGCAAGACTGTGGGAAGATGTGAAATCTGAAGAGTTCATTCAAAATAAAAAGAGGTACTACTGGTAGTTTCCTGATAGTGTGTAGGATTCTAGTGCTTTGGTGACTACTAGACCAATGAAAAGTAATTCATCATATATGCAAAATGAATTTGGATCATTGAACTTATTTGGATGTATTAAGAAATGGGGCCATGAAGGTGACAGTGATATCACTCCTCCTATGTTAAGTAATTATCTTCCCCCAGATATTATATAGTTTACTTTTCTCAAATCAGGCAAAATCACTATGGACACATCTCTGCTTGTGACCATGGTGTATACCAGAGTTGGAGAGTCTTGGCTAGATGTAAGACAGGTAAGTTCAATTTATTTATTTGGAGGTAAAGAGATCATTTGTGGTAGAAATTTTTTATCTAATCCTGAACTTTTTACATAGACAGATGTGACCAATGAAAAGGCAGTGGCCAAAGGGAATTCTGGAGGCAAATCATCAAGATTGTTCTTAACAAGCTAGCTGGGGTGGCAGGTGCGAATTGGCCTTTTCCTCACTTACCTGGACTGGGAGTTTGAGTTCCTCCCAAGTTACCTACTCTTTTGTCCACTGAAAGGTCCTCCAGATACAGAAGCAAAATTCTCCTAGGAAAGACTATGTCTTATGGAGACATAAAGGTGGTATAACTCCCATTCACTCTGCTCTACTCAAAACTGATATATGAAGGAAACAACTGAAATAAATTATGGAATTCTCCTTTTTTCTAAGATGTCAGTTCATTTCAACTATTGTATGCATGTGTGTAGGTGTCTGAGTGTGGGTTTGTACATAAGTGATTACTTTGAAAGACAGACAAGGGTGTCTTATCTCCTGAAGCTGGATCTATAGGTAGTTGTGAAACAGCCTGCAAGATGCTGAGACTCAAACTCATTTTGTCTGCAGGAGCAGTAAGCACTCTAAAACCACTACACCATCCCTCCAGCCCCTGCTTACATGTGTTTGCTTTTGTTTGTTGGTTTTTTTTTTTTCACTTCTTAAGGATTTAATTTATGTAATAGTGTTTTTTATTGAAATAAAATTTTATCACTTCCTGCTCCTTTCCAGCCTCCAGCCCCACCCAACACCCTTCCATAAATCCTGTCTATGTCATCCCCATTCGCAAGTTGACAATCTTTTCTTTTATTATATTTGCTTCATACACATAACATAAAAACATATGTGTATGAAGCAAATATATTAAAATAGAAAGTGAGGAGGTTATTTCTGTTGTTTGTATGAATATAGTTTTAAAGCTGACCACTCTTCATTGAACAACCTGAAAAGGGTTCATCCCTGAAAGAGGCTATGATGGGGTGATGTTAAGTATTCTAGATGTTAATTAATTGGTCTTGCTTGCTGTCTGTTGCTTACATTGTCTCTGATTGGTTAAATAAATCCTGAGGCCTGAGATTGGGCAAAGACAGAGATAGGTGGGACTAAGGTTTGTGGACTTCTGAGACAGAAAGCATCTTGGGAGGAAGAAGTCTCCAGGGAGAAGCCAGGAGCAAGCAAAGAGGACATACACCATGGGGTAGATTAAAGAAGATCATTCCACATGGTCTGGAACATCAGCATAGTGTGGAAAATAACAGTCCAAAGGGAAACATGTTTATTATATGGATCATATTTGGGTAATAGAATTATGAGCCAGTTTAGATGGACTAGGATTGCACAATTCAGGCATAGGCTTGTTAAAATCCATCCTGTGTCTGTGTGTATTCATTTATAATGGTGGGTTAAGGATTAACAGCTATTGAATCAATTAATCATAATCTAAATACTAAGTAATAATTTAATTAGCAATTTTTTCTACATATGGTGCCCAACATGGTGCAACTAGAATCTATGCTTACAGCCTGAGAAGGCCTGGGTGAAAGATGGTTTCCTAGCCAAAGACCGGGGAACCAAAGCAAAATACATTTCAAAGGAACAGTTACCTTAACAAAAGCTACTGCCTTATAGCAAAGGTGGAAAGCTAAGGCTGTCCTTATATGCTAAATACCTGGTAGCTTTCTAAACAGATCTTGAGAATGGAATTAACCACCTAGATTAAAAATGGAGAAATTCATAATGTCTCAATATGTTTGGATTCCAAATGAGTTTGTTTCTCTTAGCATACAGATCATGTTTACACTGACAATTGTAGTTCTATGTATCATTTTTGAGAAAGATCAGACTAGGATAGGCTTAAAGGTAAGAGCTTAAAGACCTTTACCAAGGTCAGCCTGGTCTACAAAGTATTCAGGACAAGGATACAAAAAAAAATTCTGTCTCGAAAGAAAAAATAGAGAGAGAAATATGTTACTTGTAAGAAATTATATATTTTCAAAGCAAAGGGACCAAACACCAAAGAAGACAAGACAAGCCCACATGGTCCAACATCACAGACTGTTCCAGCCAGGATTTCAATAAAGCCCTGAACTTTTCCATCCAAAGTTCAACTTGGAACTACAAACTGCTCAGGACATTCAAATTGCTGAACACATAGAGACTGGAAAACAAATGTTATTACTAAATTGCTTAACCATTTCTTTCCATTTTATTTGGGCCCCCAAACATTTCTGCATCCCAATTCAGCAGGAAACAATTTAAGAGAGCGACATCCCATTCCCAAAAGGTGGGGTTGATGATTTTTGGTCATTTGATATGTAATAAATGTTATTTAAGATCTATTCAATTGTGGTTAAATATACTCTTAATTATGTATCAATATACAAAGATCAATGCCTATGTAGCCCAATACAATCTTAATATTACGTCCATATACAAGGGTCAATACCATTGTGACCAACTATAATCTTAATTTTGTATCAATATACAAAGATCAATACCAATGTAATCCAATACAATCTTATTTTTGCACAATAAACAATGGTCAATACCACTTTAGCCAAATATACTACTAATTTTGTATCAATATACAAAGGTATAAGTATATTGATACAAAATTAAAGGTAATGCTTCCTAATGGTATCATACCTAGAGATACTTAAAAATAAAATGAGAAGCTCTGGCCTTTTGATACCAACCGTCTAAAACTGTTTAGGATAGTTAAGTAAAACAAACTCCTAGTCATGCAAACATGTCATTTTTTTAGCTACTATGACAGTCTATCACAGATATTCTCTAAACTACTCAGAAATCAAGTTGTTAAGAGACAAGCAACATTTGCTTATCTAAATACAAGAGATGGATAGGGCATCTTCAAAAACCCCAAGAGATCTGCAGAATATGGCATTCAAAGATGTTATCTTAAATTAAGATTTTCTTTTTTTTTGATATCGAGACATATCAGCTCCTGACAGCACCCCCTATTCTACTCCAAGTAGAAGATAAGCATCGAAGAATCTCCAGTGTGAGATGGTTGAAATAGTGGCAAGCCTATCTCTTGGCATGAAAAAACCCCTTGCTCCAACTGCAGACAGACTGCTGTCCAAAAAGGACAAAACTTGGTAGCAGGGAAGTCGACAGCCTAGCTCTGCCAAGACAGGGTAGGTAAGTCCTTTATAATCCCTGCTCTACAACAAATGTCTGTCAGAGAAACAGGACCCAAAGGCTGAAGACTGATGCAGGAATGTATGGAGAGAAAATGGGAACTGTCCAGGCAGTCACTGGTATGTCACTTCTTAGTTTTGGAAGCTGCAGGCCCTGTACTTCCTGTATAAGCAGATATATTTATCCCTCTCAGGTCTCTGAGGTGGTTGAAGAATAGACAGCTAGAGTCTCATAGTTAAATTTTGAGTTGTTTAGGAATCAAGAGGGTGTTATAGATCTAAGAAGATACTTTTAAAATTGTGTTGCAAGTTAGTATGAATGTTGAGTCAGATATAGACCTTTAAACTCATGGAGATGGTTAGATAGTAGAATGTTAAAGTCAGGGGCAAAATATGTATAAACTGGACATTGGGAAGGTATTCTGGGCCATTTAACTCTCATAAATGTGGCATATTTATATCTGTTGTTTTGTATAGTATTTACTGTTATAAGAGAAGGAACCATCTATTGGACTGAAAGGGGAAGCTGCTGGGGGGAAGAGGGTGGAAGGGCGGGATAGGAAGGGGGAATAGGGAAGGGTTTGTGACTGAGATGTAACTTGAAGAAAGAAAAATAAAGTATTTAAAAAAATAAATGAATAAATAAATGTTATTTAGGGGATTGGTTACAAATTGTAAATGGTCTTGTTAAACAAGGTATAAGAGATTAGATTCAAGGACTTCTTTATTTCTTTTAATTAATCATAATCTAAATACTAAGTAGTAATTTAATTAGCATTTTTTTTCTACAAGGCTAAGTCTCCTTTCTGCAGTCAATAGTTGCCTGTGGTGCTTTGTCTAGGGGTGAAACCCTGTGGACTTTTCCCCCTTCCATATTAGCACTGATACTGCTATTCTGCTTTTGTTTGTGCAGCCATTTCTAGGATAGAGTGCTTGACAGCAGACTTTCTGATATCCCATTTCTTTCAATTTTTCTCTTTCCTCTTCTAGGATGCTCCTTGATCCATCAACACAGGAACTGTGATGTATATGTATCTATTAGAACTGGGATCCTTGTGACTCTTTGGTCTCTGTATTGTGTCCAGTTTTGGCTTTCAGCAATGGCTTTCATTTTTTTAAAGAGTACCTACTTTGATGAGGAGTGTTAGTTACATTTACCTATGTTTTAAAGGTTAAGATTTAGAATGTAGTAGGGAATTATGCTGGTCTAGGATATGAAGGTAGTAGATTTTTTTTCCTAAGGTCCATGATCTTACTATTACAGAAAATGTTGGGTTTTCAGGACAAAGGATGATTTTTCTCTTGTTGAATAGAACTTAAGTCACATTAGAGGGCTGTTTGTTACCATCATTTGAGTGCCACTTACTGTACCTTTATGCATATCTTACCTTGCTGGTAATTATTATAGTTCATAAATGTTGCAGCTGGGTAGGAATGTTTAATTGTTTTTCCTCTTTTGGCAGTTTGCATAGTGTTTTCTGGAGCCATGGAAGCTAGATCACAAGGAAGAGGCTTTAAGATGAGATCCAACATGAATCATCTGACTTGTGTGTCCTAAGTGTTTGGTGTCTTCAACAATAGTGACCCCTCTGAGAGGCAACCAAGGACTATACTGATAAGCTACATGGTTGTAGGAGTCACTTGGCCTTCCCTAGCCAACTCTTTTTAAGTTTCTCATGTCTGGTAGTGAGGATTTTGTTGAGTTATGGCTGTTATGGGAAACATTTTCAGTCCAAGTGCTTTATTTTCCTTTAAGCTGTATATGTATGGAGATAGGGGTTATGTATATGCTTATATACATATACTTAAGTGTATTATATTTAATTTAGGTGAATATAAAATGGTTCCTTGAGGCTTTATTAAACAACCTTGGTGTTATTTGTCCCTCCTTCCCTTTTCATATTGATTTCTTTCTTCTCCTCATTTAAAGCCCCCTCCCATTTCTCACTTCATATCATCTGTATCTTGTTATTTCTTTTCTAAGCTTTGTCCTCCACCACCCACACCTATGGTTCCTTTATATCTTCTTGGCTCCTGTGGTTAGCCCATTTTGTATACTCACATCTAAGGAACTGCAATGAGATAGTAAATATGGCATTTGTCTTTCTGGGTCTGGTTACTTCATTCAATATCATCTTGTCTGATCCATCCATTTCTCTGAAAACTTCATCCTGTCATTTTGTTATAGCTGAATAATACTCCATTGTATATACATACTACATTTTCATTATCCATTCATCAGTTTAAAGACACTTAGTTATTTCCATTTCCAGGCTACTTTGAACATACTAGAAGCATTTTTGCATTGTTTTTTAATCCTCACAGGTACTAAATTCTAATATTATCTCATATTTGTTTGGAAGTATTATCATTGACTTTTAATGATCTAGCTCATCCTACTACAAATGTTTGTTATGCCATGTTAGCATCTACCATCTCATATATTCACACAACTGAAATCACCTACAAAAACAAATGTAGCAGATGAGAATTTAGAAAAACACAGTTTATGAGAGGGAAAAAGGTGTATTTGAATGCAGGAAGTTATTAAAATTCCATATTTAAGAGTGTTTTTCTTTGTAGTAAGATGTATTTCATTGGTAATATAAAATGAAGTACCAGACGAATTATGGGCAAGAAAGATAAATGCATGTAAGATGACAGAAGTTTCTCTAGACTCTAATAAATTCTGTTAACTTTGACATGGAGTTCAAAAGTTTTAATTGAACACTAGTTATTTGCTGGTTGGAATTTTATACAGGTATGTCTATATGTTTCCATTTAATCTATTCCATCCCAACTCTTCCTGTAACCCCATCAATACTTTTCCTTCCCAACTTCATGCACATTTTCTTATAAATTATCTGAGTATACTTAGTTTGACAGTATATGCAATGGTATAAGGATATTCAATTGGGCATGGCCTATCTACATTTCTTAAGCAATTACATGATATCCCTTAAGAAATTTGAATCTTCTTCTCCAATCAGCTATTGATTTTAAATAACTCCTTAGCCAGGGATGGGACTTTATGAGCCACTTTCATATCCATGCTGAAATTTTTGCAGAGTTGATCATGTGCAGATCCTCTACATGCAGTGACAACTGTGTGTGCAAAGTCCCTGTTCTGTCTATAAATTTATATTTCCCACCAGCACTCCTCTACTTCTGGTTCTTATAACCAATCTATCTCTATTTCGTGATGATCAGGAGAAAAGAGTGTGTGGCAGGTGACCTATTTAAGGTTCAGAGCCTATTTCTATGAATTTTGACCACTTGTGAGTCTCTGCACTAATGACCATCCACTAAAGAAGATCCTTCTCTGATGAGCGTTGATACATGCACTAATCTTCTTTGAGGGCAGTTTAATACTATGTTCAGTAAGCAGTATAATGGCTCTAATTCCTCCCTTAGGGCCTATGGCTTGCTGAATCCTGGATTTTTGACCCAGTTAACAGTACTGGACATTAGTTTTGTCTTTTGGAGCAGACCTTCAATCCATTCAGAAAGTGGTCAGATAATTCCAATGACATTTGTGTCACTATTTCAGCAGATGAGCTCACCTTTTCAGGACAGTAGTTATTGTAGCATTGAGGGTTCACAGTTAAGAAAGATTTCTGAGTAGCTTTCTTCTCTGGTAACATGCATAGTAGCTTCTGACACTATGACAGCTATGCAGTAGGGATGAAATACCTAGGTCAATCAAGCATGATATTTCCATGTTTCATTACTAAAATGTGTGATGTCTTTAGTAATAGGCTCTTAGCAATCAAATTTTTGAGAATAAACGTGAGTGATGATAATAGGCTTAATCTTTTAAAGGAGGTCTCTTGGACTACAATGGACAATAACTAAAGGGAGTCAAACATACCTGACATTGGAGTGATTCCAATCCAATGAGAAATCCTCTACTCCATTAACAGGTTCAGTGTTGACATCTATAAACCTTGTCAATGAACTGCCCTTCCAACATTACTGTTCTGGAAACATTTGTGCTCATCTGACCCTCTGTCAAACTTTCTCTAGAAATTCTGCTTGTTAGTCATCCTAAATGCCTCTACAGTCTTCATTCTGTGACCTTGATGCATTTCATTTTTTTCCAAATCATCATATTTTAATTACTTTTATACTGTATAGGTCTATTTTAAATACCAGTCACTGTTACACAGACTCGTTGAGGCTCCCTTGTCCTTATTTTGTAGCCAATACAAAAGAAGAGAGATTCTAGAGAATTACATGGGTTCATCCACTGTTCACTATACCTTTTATAGTATGTACATTTTCATGTTCCTAGTTTCATTTTCTTAACCAGCAACAAAGAATTTTGGAATTAGGGTGATATATTGTTGAATGAAGGACAGCCTTCTAATCTTTACTTACTCCAGAATAGACAAGCAGTAAAGAAGCTATCCATGTGTGTAATTAAACTAAAGAAATTTTAAAATATTTATTTAAATCTTTATTGTACAATCCAACAAATCCTTTTATTCAAATATCTTCCCACTTATTATATAATGAACCAAGATGACTCTTAATGTTTGTTGTCACTGAAATGTGGAGTTAGAGACTGAACCAAGACATGAACAACAATACAAAACTAGGCTATATGGAATAGGAAATAAAGTGAGTGCTCTCTCAAGCAAACTAATATTCCTGTTAGACAATAAAAAGATATTCTTTAAAATGTACTATTTTAAAAATGTGTACTAAGAACAAAAAGCAATATATATTTGGACTGTAAGTGTCCATGAAGTACTCTACAATTCCTAAAACTTAGTAACTGGACTATTATTGATAATAAAGTCAATAGTTAGAATACTCTTTCAAAAGCCTGTTTTCTCTACAAATTACTCTCTATGTGACTCATCATTTGAGTGTGATTTAACTGGGTAAAGCATCCCACCAGATGGTGTTCCCTCTATTTTAACTGTAGTAAGAAGTTAACCAAACTCATCCTTCTGGTTATATTAATATCAAGCTACTCCTAGGCACATAAGTCAATAAGCCTGCTGCCTCAGATTTTGGCTTTTAAATGTAGGGAAAATTTGTAAAAACAAAAATGCATTGACTTGATTTAGTGTGGACAAAATGCCTGCTGCCTCAGATTTTGGCTTTTAAATGTAGGGAAAAGTTGTAAAAACAAAAATGCATTGACTTGATTTAGTGTGGACAAAATGTGGAGGCAGGGAGAAAGTTAAATCTCTCAACAATGCCTGTTACTCTTTTATTTATCCAAAGCCATAGATATGCACTGTATCATTTATAGTGCAGGAAGCAATTTTAAGAGAGTGACACCCCATTCCCAAATGGTGGGGCGGGTGAATTTTTTTTTTTTTTTTTTTTTTTTTGGTCATAGATGTTGTCATTTAGGGGAATTGGTTACACGTTGTTAAATGGTCTTGGTAAGCAAAGTATAGGAGATTAAATTCAAGAACTTTTCTCTTTCTTTTTTTCTCTATCCTCCTTTCTCTTTTATATAGGAAGAGAGGACTTGAAAAGAAAAAAGAGAAGGAATATGAGTATATAATATAGAAATGATAAGATATAAGGGTAAATTATTGAATCTGCTCTGAAACTTAGACCTATTGCTGTTCTCAAAATAAGGCTATCTTTGGATATATTGCTATAGAATTTTGTATATTGATACAAAAATAAGGTTAAGTTTTGATTCATTGGTATAGAATTTTGTACACATATATGTATATTTCAATTCTTATATAAGGTATTGTTCCTATACAATTCATTTAAAAGAACAGGTTTACTTCCAATCTTTTTTTTTTTTTTTTGGTTTTTTGAGACAGAGTTTCTCTGTGTAACAGCCCTGGCTGTCTTGGACTTGCTTTGTAGACCAGGCTGGCCTTAAACTTAAAGAGATCCAACTGCCTCTGCCTCCCGAGTGCTAGGATTAAAGGCGTGCACCACCACTTCCAATCTTTTTATGGGTTGCTATTGCAATCTGTTTAAGAGTTTGGGTAATACAGGTTGATGGCTGGCCAGTCAAGTTCCTGGTCATGTCAAAACTAGTCTTAATTTAACACAGCCAATCCAATTAAATATAATATAAATACAAGTAAACAATTTAATTATTTCTACACAAGATGATTCAGAAATTCAATGGTACAATCATCTGAACAAGGAAACCAGTGACCCAGATTGTCTGAATTTTCTGTAATTGATACAAATATTGTGGGATAAGAGATCTTCACCAATTGTAGGTCTGGCAAATAAAGGTGCTTGTTCCATTCCTCTGATAGGTAGAGATTGAAACTTTTCAGCATTCTTTTGAAGGTATTATTGATTTCCAAATTCCTGAATGCCTGACAAACCTAATAATTTTGTAATTGTAAATCTAACAAACTTGTAGGTAAAGGGTGGTTCTTCAGTGTTTCTCTTTAGCGTATCTCCTTTCTAGCCAGGGATTCAGCACAGATCATGTCCACAGCATTTTGCTGGATCTCAATGACAGAGAGTGCATTGTAAATTGGGTTTGGGAAATTCTAAAGCATCAAGATAAGTTGAAAGAAGGAAAAACAGCAAAGGGTGTTTCTCAAAGATAATAGGCCAATAATTATGATGACCTCAAAGCAGACTTCCTTAGAAAAAAAATTTTTAATTTATTTTTATTTCTTCAAGTTACATCTCAATCACAATCTCCTCCCTACTCCCCCCTCCAATCCCACCCTCCCACCCTCTTCCCCCTCAACACCCCATCCTCTACCCTTTTTTTTAAATTTTAAGGTATATCTTTTTCCTCCCCATCAGCTCCCCCTTTCAGTCCAACAAATGGTTCTTTCTCTTATAACAATAAATACAATGCAAAACAACAGAAATAAATAGGCCACAATTATGAGAGTTATATGGCTTAGCATACATTCCCAATGTCTAGTCCATATGCATTTGGCACCTGACTTTAACATTCTACTATCTAACCATCTCCATGAGTTTAAAGTTCTATATCTAACTCAGCTTTCATACTAACTTGCATCACAATTTTTAAAAAATCTTCTTAGATCCAGAACACCCTCTTGATTCCTAAACAACTCAAAATTTAACTATGAGACTCTAGCTATCTGTTCTTCAACCACCTCAGAGACCTGAGAGGGATAAATATATCTGATTATATAGGAAGTGCAGGGCCCGTAGCTTCCAAAACTAAGAAATGACATACCAGTGGCTGCCTGAACAGTTCCCATTTTTTCTCCATACATTACAGCATCAATCTTCAGCCATGTGGCCCCATTTCTCTGACAGACATTGATTTTAGAGCAGGAATTATGAAGAACTTGCCTACCCTGTCTTGGCAGAGCTAGGCTGTCGACTTACCTGCTTCCAAGAAAATTTTAAGAGTGTGTCTGGTGCTATGTTCCTGTCCTTTGGAAAGCTTTAAGTTCCCAACAAGAAATCATTGACTGAAGAAAAAGGTATAAGTAATGATCTTATGCCAATTTGTAGAAATCTGGTACTTTGATAAATTAAACACCAATGAGAATCAATCCATGATAACCTTCAAATATATTTGAAGCATGGAGTAGCAGTGGATGGGTTTGGCTACAGAGCCATGCAGATGCAAATACCTTACCATTTCTTAAATTAGGAATACATCCTTACCCATATAATATGCTGTGAACTTTTCTCTGATGAAAGAATATATCCCAGAGGTGGGTTTGCTCCTGGGACTCATATTATACACCAGAGTTGGAGAGATTTGTCTGATCACACAAGGGTACGGGGAACATATCTGTTTGTGAGGAAATGATAGCCTTTGAGTCTGGAAATTTTTTGTGCACCTCTGGGCCCTTTCAGCTGACAGGGCTCTAGGAAAGCAGTAGTGGCAGACAGATAGCCTAGAGGCAACAAGAACAAGGAAGCATTCTGGAAAACAACCAGGAAACCAGGTAACCATGGAATTGTTCCCCTTCAACTCTGATTTGGCAAAAAAAAATGTGAGTTCCTTCCAAATTACCTATTTCATTGCGTATTGGAAACAGCCCCAGGTATGAATACCGTAGGAGTTCATGAGAATGACAACATAGAACAGAGACCATAGACAAATGGAACTGATTCTCATGAGCCTTGCTTTATTAATAATTGCAACAAACCATAAATTCCTTTTTAGTTTTTTTTGAGGTTATTCAATTTTTAAACATTTTTGAGATTATAGTATAATTACACCATTCATTCCTCCTCCCTTTCCTGCTTCCAAACTCTCCAAATTACCACTGCCCCCCACACCCTGACTGCTATAAAATTCATAGCTTCTTTTTCTTTATAACACACACACACACACACACACACACACACACACACACACACAAAACCTACCCAGTCCATATAATGTTATGCTTTCAGGACTGAACATTTGTTTTTGGATAACAAATTAGTGTTGTCTTCCCTGAGGAAGACTCTTTCTCCTGCACTCAGAATTCCTTAATGACTGGTAGTTTTCTGCTTACAGTTGTGATCTTGTGAGCTTTCCCCCTTCTATAGTAGTGTGTCTATTGATTTATTTCTTGTTTAGGTAGCCATATTGGAGAGATTGCAAGGGTATAGCTTCTCTGAAATTCTTAGATGACATTGACTCATGGCAAGCTTCCTTTCACTCTTTAAATGTTTCCTCTCTCTTCCATAATGATCCCTGAGCCTTAGGTTTTGGGGTTGTGTATTGATGTATCTGTTGAGACTACATAACTCTGTGTTTTGATCATTATAGTTTTCTGTAGTGCTCTCTGTCTGTTACAAAGAGAAGTTTCCTTGATGAGGAGTGAGCACTAAGGTTATATGTGAGTTTAAGACTATAAACATTTAGAATGAAGTTAGAAATTACATCATTACTTTTTGCTTATGTACTCTAATCTCTGCATTATGAATTATAGTGGAGGTCTGGATTTCTTTGGAAACACAGTTATGTTGAATGAATGCGTAAGGGCTTCTGAAAAAGAGACTCATAAAAGTGTTGTACAAATGAGCTTAATGATTTGCACCTGTGGGGAACACCTGGGAGAGCACATGATCTTGGAACAGATGTACCTTGAGAGGAGGACAAAAGGTTGCTCAATGAGAAAATATCCTGATGCTTAATTAGAGAGAGCATATTAAAAGGAAGGCCCAAAAAAACTCCAGAGGACATTTTGCTTGACATTGGTTTGCATCACTGCTCATTGCTGCCTCACTTCAAAAGGCGATAGAAAGATTGTGGCCTAGATTGGGCTGAGCCCAGATTGGGCTGAGGCTGGCCTCTGTTTGTAGCTGTGAAAGCCACTGCACTGAGGCCAGCCACAGAGAGCAACACTTCCCTCATGGAAATTTGTCAGGGTTGGACAGGTGGAAGAGACTGTGGAGAGTGGCACCTGCCCTAGTAAGCCCAGGCAGGCAAAAGAGGCCACTGCCCAACTCCTCCCCCATGTAGATTTGGAGACACCACACAGGCAGAATCCTTGGGCACCAAGGTGGAGGCCAGCCAAGGACAGCAGAGCCTTCTTCATGGAAATGTGCATGGCCCAGACAAGTGGAAGCCATGCCACCAAAGCTGACATTGCATGCAGTGCCAGACCTGCCAAAAGAAGATTTTGAAAAACGAAATAGACTGAAGAGACTTAAGGCACTGCAGTTTCTTCTGATTAGAGTGTTCCTGTAGACAGATTGCAACTGTTCCTGTGTTGATCTCCTTTGAAAGTGCCTTAAGGTTGGTTGTCTAGAAGGTGTTTAGAATTATTAATAAATAGTTTAAAGTTGCACTTCAATGGATCTTTGGAAAAGTAATTGAAACAAACCATGGAAACTTGTCTTTTTTATTAGGAGACAATTAAAAAAAAGAACATCAGATATTGAATGTCAATATCAACTTATATTTGTATGAGAATAGTAGCCATGAACTTTAATGATATTAAGGAACTCCATCTGTTAATGTTTTTACCTTTATACAAAGGCCAGGCACATAGGTGATGATAAGCAAGAAGCAAAGTAACTACTGATCTTCAAGGGATACGAGATGGAAAAGTTTTTTGAGACTACTATGATTGCTTTGGTATTGATATGGTGTTGCAAAGTTTGGATGAAATATTTTTACATACTAATAGAGACACAATTTGCCCACCATTTTTACAGAATAATTTTATAATATAGATATATTCTGTGTTTATTAATAATCAGTTAAGAATTTTATATGAGTACTGTTTTTACTTAATTTCTCCCCTCCTTCTCATCCATCTAACACCTCCCGAGTACTCGCATTCTTCATCTGAAATTTATAGCCTCATGATGGAGTTATATTGTTCATCATGGATAAACCAGATGGATGGTTTAACTTTTATAGAAGGAGTTTTTAGAATTAAATAAAAGTGAAGCACAACATATCAAAATATATGGAACATTAGGAAGACAGTATTAATAGGAAAAGTATAGATCACTGTATTACTACATCAAATACTGTGAGAGATCTCAAATCAATAACTTGATGATATATATATGAAATTATTGGGGGAGCAAGAACAAACAACACTCCAAAAAATGGATGGGAATATATAATCAAAATGGGCTAAAATTGAAGAAGCAGAAATTTTAAAAATGAATTAATGAAATTGTAAATGAAAATTTTGTTAAACGATACTCAGCTATCAGAAACAACGAAATCATGCAATTTGCAGCCAAATGGATGGAACTAGAAAAGCTCATCCTCAGTAAGCTAACCCAGACTCAGAAAGATGCACATGGCATCTATTCACTTTTAATTAGACTTTAGCTATGTAGTACAGGATAACTATCCTAAAACCGACACACCAAAAGAAACAGAAACATAGACCTTGTTACCCAATAGTGGGACACTTTGTCCTAATGGAGTTGCCATAATGGTCCCCAGTGCCAAAGGAAGCTCTTAGCCCTCATATAACTGCTGAACTGAGGGGAGCTGATATGTAGGGGCAACCCACTCTGGAAGAGTAGGATAAGTGAGAGGGGGGAAGTGGGTGGGAGGATGGGACCCAGAGAAGTGAAGAGAAGGGACTGTGATGGAGATATAACTTGAAATAATAAATAAACATTAAAAAATAATAATAATACCTAATAAACGCTTATAACCTAACAACACCTAAACTACCCTATCCTAACCCTTTTGAAATGGTGTCAAGGCTGTCAGACTTCTATCTGCAGGCACACCTCAAACAGCAATCAGCAGTCTGCTTCTGTCATTGTTATGACAGCCTCCACCTCAATTCAGCTTAGGTTTGAGGATTTCTCCTCAGGCTCGGGGCCTAGAGTCACCCACTGGCTAGTGCAGTCAGCCTGCTTCAATCACTCAGTTTGGTGCTGGATTCAGTCAGCTGAGACTGTCCAAGGAAACCTCAGACCTGCCATTTGAACTAGCAGGGCAGGTGCTCTGCTGCATGGCCTAGTCTTTGGAGTCGCCACCAGCAGCTAATTCCCTTGGGCCTATGCCATGCCCTCAGATGACAGAGGTTACCTTCCTGCCTGTTTTCAAGGTCTTTGCCGTGACCTCAGAGCTCAGCTTACTTCCTTGCTCCTTGTTCACTCATTCAGCAGCTCACAGGCCCATGAACGGATGTCTTCAGTGCCCGGTTTTCACAAGCTTTCTCTCACCAGGTTCTATACCACTCCTTTTCTGCCAGCCTTCTTGGGCTAGCTTGTGAACTGAGCTCCTTTCCAAGGCTTTTTCTGTCAGCACAACTTCAGTCCAAGCAGCTGGCCTGTGTTTTCACACCCATATCTCCAATATCTCTTGTGCAGAGCTCCTCTCTCACTTTCTCACACTTAAATAGGTCATGGTTCCCATGGTTCTCTTGATTCCTTTAGAGGTCCTTTGCCACACCCCCTTCACAGGACACTGCTCTCAACCTCTCTCAGAGCCTCTTCAAAATGAGGCTTTTCATTTGGGTTCAACCCCATTTTGGCTCTGCCCCTCCTTGGCCACAAGTCTTGGCAAGTCTCAAACCTTTCAAAATGAAGCAGTGACCAGTAGCTGAAAAGTTTTCAGTAGCTGAGAGCTTCAGCTAGAGTCTTTCAAAGTGTGGCTGCATTGAGAAGCCCTTGTTTAGTTTCCCAAGTCTTCCTTCTTATGCACAGGACCATATACTGCCATGTGCCAGGTCAATCTGCATTCCAAAAGCACATACTAATTCACTAAAGAACTCCCATTACATGAAATAGAAATTTATAAAATGAATTAATTAAACAAAATATTGGTTCTTTGAAAATATTAAAATATTGACAAAATTTTACTCAAATTAAATTAAGTAAAGATACAGAGTCAAAGGAATAAAATTAGAGATAAAGGGGGACATAGAAAGGGAAGAAATTCAGGTAATCATAAGGACACATTGTTTTAAATCTACATTCTACCAAGTTAGAAAAATATGAAATGATGAATCTCTAGATGTATATAATATACCAAAGTTAAATCAAGATGAAGTAAATAATTTAATTAGACTCATATCATCCAATGAGATTGAAATACTAATTACAAATCTCCTAATTAAAAAAAGCACAAGTTTGGATGGATTCAAAATAAATTTCTAACAGATCTTCAAAGAATTTCCATTTTAAGTATTGCAATTGCCTATCAAAATATTCTGCAAAATAAAAACGTCTTAGTAAAACTATCAGACTGAAGGAGATGAAGGGGATACAAATAGGAAAGGAAGATTCCAAAGTGTTCTTATTTACAAGTATATAATATATATAATTATACTATATATGTTTATATATAAAATCTATATAATTTATATAATTCTACATATACTAACACTAAAGACTCTACTATAAAACTCCTACAACTCATAAATACATTCAGCAAAGTAGCAGGATTATAAAATATACACAATAGCCAGTGGCTTCGTATGTTTACTTGATAAGCATACAGAAAGTGAAATCTACCATTCACTGTATATGAAAGCATACCTTAGAGTTAATTTTTCCCTGGAAGTGGTTTCTGAAATGAAAATTTTAAGACATTGAAGAGAAAATATCAGAAGATATGAAGACCTCACATGCCCATGTATTTGTAGATTTAACATGGAAAAATGGACACCTTGCCAAAAGCAATCTACACATTCAGTACAATCCCCACAAAATATGATATAATTCTTCAGAGAAGATAAAAATCATAATCTTAGATTTTATAAGGAAGCATAATCAATTCACTATTATTCAGGCCTTACAAACTCACAGGGGCCCAGGAATATAACTCTGTCAAATTATTATGATCTTATATAAAACTCTGGGTTAAGACCAACATAATTACTAATGTATTTTTCTTTATGTGTCCCCTTTTGTAATTTCTCTTTCACATGTCGTGATAGCACTTCACAAATCCAAGTTACATGACAGTCTTTTTCATATACATTCAGCATGTGTCTCCTACTACAAACATAGTCTTTTGCTGAATCCCAAAATGGAAAGAAAATATGTTAAACATAGAATGATGAAAATATATCTTTTCACTATCATTCTATTACTTTTATATTAAAAGAGTTACTGTATTTGTCAAGTATTTAGGAATTGGGGTACCAAGAGCAACTAAAGAGAATGTAGAAACATCTTCTGTCTGCAAATATCAAAGAAATGAACCTGGCAAAAGAAGCATCTGCTGGGCTAACCACTGGACAGGATCAAATACCTCACAAAATCTGCATTTGTAATAGACAATGAAGGCAACATGGGTGACTAGTTCCTTTAACCCTCAGGATTCATACTTGAAATTCTCTCCCATTCATATCCAAGAGTGATAGAGTCAATATCAATAACTGGATAAATTATAAGACATGAGCTGAAGAGTGAATTCTATTAAATAAATATCTTTCTCTAGCAACCTTTTGTAAGGCTAAAATGAATAAAT
Organism: Lophiomys imhausi; assembly: GCA_907164525.1. Taxonomy (NCBI): domain Eukaryota; kingdom Metazoa; phylum Chordata; class Mammalia; order Rodentia; family Muridae; genus Lophiomys; species Lophiomys imhausi. The sequence goes on from CAJQZJ010013043.1 coordinate 667,857, forward strand.
ATAGTTTCTTTTAGCCATTTATTTCCCAAAATTTGAAGGAAAATGGAAAACTGAAGCACCAAGTTTAAGGAACTGCCCATGAGCAAATTAGCTTTAATGCACCAGGGACGAATGATTTTATTAAGTTACTGTTTCCAGAAAATTGAGTGTAAAACTCTGTGTATTACAGTGTTTCTCCCAGTTCAGTCTCCTCCAGGTCCTGGTTACCTGCAGACCCCTATTGAAGAATATGAAGGAAAGGGGCCTTTTGAGCATGGAAAGAATATTCTAGTTATTTATTTCCTTTCTTGTCAATGATAGTCAAGTTATTCATTCTCAAAAGTTGAAGAGTCCCTGGTGAAATCTTAAACTTAAGATGTAGGTGAACTTCTGCTCGTTTCCTATTCATAGAGACTGTATTTGTCGAATGTTTTGTGGGCAGAAACATTCACATTTTGTTTGACAGAGTACCCAGGTTATTTGCTGCTCTGTGTAGACCATTTTTTTTAATTCATTTGTTCAGAGTTTGATTTAAGTTTTTTTTTAAAACATTTATTTATTTCTTCAAGTTACATCTCCATTAACACCCTTGGTTTAAGTTTTACCACCACATTTTATGAACAACAAGGTTGTGAAGCTATTTGTAGTAACTTTGCAATAAGTGATGACACTAGATAAACCATTAAATTCATCTGAGACTTGAATCGTGGATATTTTTCTGCTTTATTATATTGTGGTATTGTTCAATAAAGATTGCAAATACATTTTTAATATCCCCACTGCAACTTTTAGTGGAATAGGGAATATTGAATCTAAACTATGTTTCTCTGAAAAGAATTCTAGCTAACTTCCATTCCTGGAAAGTGTGTTTTTTCTTGCTCAGTCCATCTGTTTGTTGAACAGAGCTTTGGGAGACTGTTGAATATTTTCTCAGAGATAGGCAATAGCTCTGAACTGCAGTGTATCTGATAACAAAGTGAGTTTGTGAGTACAAACACGTTAATAGTATGAGAGGTGCAAGGAGGGACTCCTGTGTTTCTCTTCAGAATAACTCCTGCCTGGGCCACAGCAGATGAAGCAGCGAGGTTTGAGATCAGAATAATGGCACCTAGAGTGAATGATAGGCTGGTAAAGTGCTGAAGTGATTGAGTTTCAATGAATAAGAAAAATAGTAAAAGGGCTTCACATGGAGAGAATCATATTGGGAGATCAGGGTGGCTTTAAAGCATAATTTCTAGGGATGGTTTGACTAAAAGCTAGATGTCACTCTTAAGTGTTTCTTAGAGCACAGTCCACTGATGACAGGAGGAAGCGCAGGTGTCAGCAATAAACCTGCTGCTGTGGTGAAGACATAAGACTGATTGTAACCAATTCAGGCACTTTCTTAGCAGAATAGTCATTGTTGTAGACATACACGAACACAGAGCCCTGCTAACTAAACTCCCACTGGTCATGGGCCCCTACTAACACATTGAAAGCTGCTGTTGTGCTAAATGCTCAGCTAATCAATCATACATCCATGATACATAATAATTGTGGAATTCAACAGAGTGATTAGCAAGGCATACCTATAGGTAGAGTAACATTAAAGTGGAATTGATTTATCTTCAGCTAAGAGTTGGCAATTATCTCTACGAAATATATCAGACAGTGTTAAAACTTATAATGAAAGATACATAACTTGGGGTAGGAGTCCTGTTAAGATACACAATGTATACCAGCATTGAAAAGAATCACCTGAGGACATGAAATCAAGTTGAGTTTTGTGATCATGGGAAAATAAGAGCTGTTGGGTGTGAACATTGTTCTCCCAGCTCTGAGCCCTTTTAGCAGACATGTATGGTTGATAAACAGGATGTGGCCACAGGGCCAGCCTGAAGCCAGTCTGACACAAGTAGACAGGTGATATGGTAAGATCTGCAGACAAGAAAGGGCCTGGTTCCCCTTTATACCCTGTCCAGCCCAAGGACTGCCAGCTGCCTATGGCAAAGCACTTCAGTTGTCCTGGGGTCATGCGTCAGGATGATGAACACTAATGATTAGGGGATGAGGACATTTGGAAAAATTCCATTTTTCAAGTTAATTGTGGCCGGTATTACAGTGGAATTTCCTCATGGTAGGGCCGGTGACACAACTGCTCACCTTGCTCCCACCATCATGAAACTGCAGGGTACAATGCTGTTTATCACTTTGCTTGTCCTGTTCATTCAGTTTGAGGAATAGCCCATTGAGAGTTACTACCCACAAATTGGTTCTCTTCCCTAAAATAATGAAATATAGAATGTTCCTCACAAAAAATACCCAGAGGTTTGTCTCTTAAAGGATTCTAGAACCTATCGAGCTACCAATCTATATTAACCATCACTGTTCTAGCCCTGTAAAAGTGACACATAACTACAATATTGTATGCAATAACTGTCTCTTTCCACATGGCTAATACCTTCTTATAGCCATGACTCTTTGGGCCCATTTTTGAGTCCCATAGTGACTCACACTTTCACCACTGTTCATTCATCCACTATCTCTACTTAGACTCAAGGCAATTGCTTTATTGTGAGATCCTTCTTGTTGGGTTGATACAATGTAAAAATAAACCATTCTCTTGAGAAAAGAAGGAATATGGCATATGAAGGATGATACTGATAAAGCAAGCCTGAATCTAAACAAAGAACTGAGTTCCATAGCACTGCATCTGGCATCTTAGGACCAGAATGTGATCAGATCTTCTCTGAAGTACTTGTCTGATACACAACACTACCAGCTCCTCTGTGCACGAGACACATTCCCTCTCTCATGGTTATACCCAAGGCCTGCACCTTTCCTCAGTGAAACATTCCATAGTCTTCATATCTCCAGTATCCTGGAATCTATATTGCAAGTTAAGCTTCACCTCCACTGTTTCACCCTTATTACAGGGACAACACACATGCTACATACTTGGTCTTTCAAACTCTCAGGAATCTTGAGAGAAGTCTCAATCTAGCATTTTTCATTCCTATGAAGCCATGTCACATGTATAGTATTGTCAAGTCATGGAACAAACTTTAATATAGCACTCTCCACAGCCTCTGAAGATATTGTTGATCCTTTGACGTAGACAGTGACTTTTAAACATAACAATGGCATATTATATATAGCCATATAAGGTACTGCCTGGAGTATACCTAGAAGTCAACAATTTCACTCTGTGAAGGAAACAAGACAAATGACTAGTGAGGTCTTTTCATAATATAGTATAATGTGATAACTATTTTAATTTTTTAATGATTCTAGTATATGCTGAATTCAATCCAACTTGCACTTGTTTGCTACAGAAAAAAATGGATTTTTTATGATCTTGATAAAGGTCTGAAAGGGTTCCACTGTATAAAGATACCTTCTAGTGTTGCACAGACTTGGAAAGCTATCTGCAAGCAAAGACAGCAGTTAATTTGAAGGCAGTAACCTTCCATGGTTGGAAGAAGTGTAAGCTAAAACCATAAGGCTACCGAAATATCCCAAGGTCCAGCTACTACTAGCTTCATATGAGCTAAACAACAATGAGGCCCTATTGATCATCCAGGTAATAGACTATTGTAAGTGGATTTGATGTGAACACTACGAAATATAAGAGACTACAGAGTGAGATGCCACAAGTTATGATCTCTTGAAGGGCATAAATCAAGCTGAGATAGAACTGGAAGATGTAATGATATTTGACTTCCATAGTGCCAGACGGAAGTATGCTGGCTACTGCCAGAAAATGTCACTGATTAATCTGGTTGGCCAAAACTAATAATATTACCAAGCCAAGCAAGATGTATAGATTCATCAAATAGTGACATGACTATTATAGATACAGAAATATTTTTGTTTGGATTTAAGTCAAGTTCCATGAACATAAACCATGTTTATTATAAATTTGGCTGAAAGTTTGTGAATGGGGATAATGTAGGGTCCAAGTGGAATACTTTTGATATTTTTTTCCTGTAATGAATGAGATTACCTACCAAAAGTCCCTCTAAACATCTGTATCTAGCCCGACACTAGTGCTTTTATATGTCTAATATACAGAGGCAAATGCAGTGTTCCATAAACATTGGACAAGACCCATATGTTGAAATTGTTCAGAATATCTGACCCTTCTTGACCTTTATCCTCTGCTTTAAAAACAAGGAATCAATATTTTGACATGTCCAAGATTCAAGATAAATTCCAGAAGTAGTAATGAAAACATGTAATAACATAAAGAAAATAATTAAGACCTTGGGCTCAGTAAGAAATTCACATCTGTCTTCATAGAGCAGAGTTTGAACCCTAATCACATGCTTGGAATAAGGTAAACAGTGCAGCTATACATAGGTTAATCATCATGGCAATTAGACTGTAAACAGCCCTTGAAGGGGAGAGTCAAAGGATCCTTAACTTGGATTTGCATATTACTTCCTTCTGCCCCCTAGCTAAATATAGCCTTGGGGATGGTGTGAAACACTATATAAGAGGGAAATTAACTTAAGGTAGGATTGTATTGGGGAAAATTTCCTGAGTCCGTAGACTGACTGCTGTGGGACTCCTCAGAGATGCAGCTGTCTTTAACTCATTCATGCTTCTGTAAGTAACTCATCACTAAAATTCTTTCAAATATTGATCTTACATATTACATTGCTTTACAAAGCTGGGTTGGACAGTTTAATTTTTCTGGAGTTATTTTTCCTATATGGTGTTATGGTTCCAAACTTTAGTGAGACTCTTCAGAGGTGCAGCTGCCTTTAATTCAACTGTGATAACTCTTCTGTCAATAACTCTTCTCCAGAATTCCTCCAATTGACATTAAACACTGCCTTATTTTGAAAAGAAACTGGTTTAAACAGGTTTGTTGTTGTTGTTGTTGCATATTTTTTTTGTTATTATTGTTCTCATACATGCAGTGAGTGGGCATTTTTCCACACCTTACCCAGGGAAGAAAAGTCAGAAGGAGGTGAGAAATATTTTCTAACTGTTGTCTAGAAAACAATTGCACATGGTGTTGCATCATTGGTTCTGAAATGAAAGTTTTCTTATTTTGGAGACATCCAAAAATGGCTAGACATTTTGCATTGCCTGAATTGACCTAAGCAGGAAAGAGGAATAGTGCCTGTGTACAGTGACAGAGAACAGCAAGGAGTCTGTTTAACAATGAGTGATGAAGACAGTTCCAGAACATGGAATGATCCACCTAACAGAGCCAAACTTGCAAACATTGACATTTCCAGTCAAAATAAGACAGGAGTAAGTACAAGTTGTAACATCTACAGAAGAAGCATAAATGAAGAATATAAATGAACTTTATCACATTTCAATTCTGTGGACATAGTAAACAAACCTAGCAGGTGTGGCTCTATACAGCTTTGAAAATTTTAGTCGAGCAAAGTAATCTTTAACACAAAGGACACTTTGCGAATATTTACCTTTATTTTCTTGATAATATTTCCAAGTAAAATGAATTGTTAACATCCAAAAATTTTACAACAGCAAACTTTCAAATTTTATAATAACAAGCCAAAATTATCAGCTTTTGTACTCCTCTTAGATTGTGAAAATCTTTCACATGTTAAATTAAAGGTATGCATATATGTTTATATTTATTTTACACATAAATACTTCTCATGCATAAAGTACTTTTAGAAAAGACAATTTTTGAACAGTTTTCTTCTATAATAGGAGTTATCCAACTTAATTATTTTATTTTAAAAGGTTCTTGATTTCCTTATATATCACAGAGTATTTTGACAGTGTTGAGTATTTAGTTTATGTGTTTTCCATGTGGAAATCTTAAGTTTCTAAATTTCTGATAAACATTTCCAATTGCATTTTTCAAAGCTTCTGAGGACCATTTGTTTTTCAGACTAGTATCACTGAAGGTGAATAAACTTCCCCTTTTGGTACCTTGATGCTGATTCATAGTATTCAGAATATAAATCATTGATATATTGATGCTTCTTTTTGTTTTTTATGAAAATGATTTGATTATGACACCAATCCAGCTCATTAAAAAATATTTTATAACATTGTGTAACTAACTGCATGTTACACAAAGCAGATAAAGAAGTTAAAGCTAACTTCCTAAAGTCTCTGTTATCACATCACAAGGACAACATGTAGCTGTGTAGAATGTTAAGAACCTGTTACAAAACAGAGCCTGTAGTGATGTGCAAGAACTCCACTGTTAATATGTTGACTCCTCAAAACTATTGAGAGTAGAGACAATAAAAAAATTAAGAATCTCTACATGTAATCTATTTTATCATATTTGTTATAGACCATAAACTCAGAAAAAGTTATTAACATTTTGACAAAAGAAAAAATGCATGGCATTATCACATTGAACTGGAAGTTACATGATATGGCTTCATTTTTATAACCCCATTCTCTTCATCATAAGTATCAGTAAACAAACAATCATGAGTTTACTCCTATTTGGCATGAAAATAAACCCACAGATAAAACTGGTCTTCTACCATTGGTGCTCAAAATCCTAATATTAGACATTGAGTTAAAGTTAAAATTAGGGGACTAGAGTGATGGCTCAGGAGATAAAAACAATTGCTTCTTTTGAACAGGACCTAGGTTTGGTTCCCACCACCCTTACGGGTGCTGACAACCCTGCGTATCTTCAGTCCCTGGAAAATTGATCTCTGCTCCTGATCTCTATGGGTACCAGGCACACATGTCATACACATACAGATAAAACACTGATACATATAAAATAAAACTAATAATTAAAAAAATTACAAGTTCTTGAGTGACATTACAGAAAACCAGCAGGAAAAAAAAATCACAAAATGTTGATCTTAGACTTAAACACACACTAGCTCAAACTAAGTTAGCCTCCAAATTAGAGAATGCAGAAGCATATTCAAGAGTGATAAAGAACTTAAAAGAAACTTAAAAAAAAGATAGATATATCTATGATAGATAGATATATAGATAAATATGATAGATAGATAAATAGATAGATAGATAGATAAATAGATAGATAGATAGATAGATAGATAGATAGATAGATAGATAGATAGATA
>CAJQZJ010013043.1:674882-687012 GCA_907164525.1 Lophiomys imhausi
ATAGATAGATAGATAGATAGATAGATAGATAGATAGATAGATAGATAAAACAGAAGCTACTAGACTGTGGAACCAGAAAATAAGGCATTTTCGTGGAATATAATATATATAACCGCCAAGATACAATTTTTCTCTACTTTTATACTTTTATTTTAATTAATTATTATGATATAAATCCATGCAAGACATAGCTGAAAAAAGGTTTGATTCTTTTTCAGTATATCATATTACATATTATGAATATGAGAAAATAGAATCTCTAATTTAATATCCCTGTTGGAAAATGTTCAGTATTCTCACAAAGTAAAACATAACACTTTGTATAAAGGAGGCCAGTGTTAGCAAAGGCTTAGATTGACAATGTAGCTCAGCATAAACTCAGATGACTTTATGAGTCATTATTCTTCTTTAACAGGGAAACTGTTTCTGCTACTGGTGTCCAGCCTACTCCTGTGGGAGGATGTAGCCTCAGTGCCCACGTGTTTAATGAGGAATGGTCGCTGCTTTGCTTCCTTGGAAGAAATGCTTGTTCGAGCAGTCATTTTATCTGAACACATAAGTAAACAAGCTTTTGAAATCTTCACTGAATTTGTAAGTTGTGCTGCCTGATTTCCAGGTTTTTACGAAACTGCTCCTCCATGGAAATTTGTTGGCTTATAGTATAGTCTGAATGGAAAGCATCGTGATCCAAACATCCAACAATATAGTTTCATAGATAGATAGATAGATATATCTATGATAGATATATATATATATATAGATAAATATGATAGATAGATAGATAGATAGATAGATAGATAGATAGATAAAACAGAAACTACTAGACTGTGGAACCAGAAAATAAGGCATTTTCGTGGAATATAATATATATAACCGCCAAGATACAATTTTTCTCTACGTTTATACTTTTATTTTAATTAATTATTATGATATAAATCCATGCAAGACATAGCTGAAAAAAAGGTTTGATTCTTTTTCAGTATATCTGGTTGGCTAGTCTTTGTTTGCATTATTATCTAATAAAGGAGAGTGCATTGAAGTGACTCGCAAACATTAAATACAGTTAAAGACACTGAGGCCATGTTAGGGAAAAAGAAAATTAGTATTTAATCTTTGTTTTCACCAGTGTTATTAATAATTTTAAACAATTCAAGATATATGACTTAATAACAAGGGGTTCTGATAGAGGGAAATATGTTAGATCTTCATGATGAAGGCATCTTCAAGATTTTATGGTACATATTTTAGTGAAGCAAATGAAGTGACAAAAATGATAACTTTTGTATCTCAGTGGGCTTGTGAGAAGTTCACTCAATGGTTGCAAACCTTATATGTTCCTAGTATTTATTTCACATATTATTGTTTTGGCCATTTATATGACCTTATGGGTCATCTAGGACATTCAGAATCATCCTAAAAATCCATTAAATCTATCAAATATGTCACTAACAGTAGATTTGAATAATAGATATTTTAAACAATATAAAAATTTAGAAGTACATAACAGTTAACAAAAATAAATTAATTTTATATTTTAATTACTTCATACCTTATATTTCCTAGTACATTCTGCATAGAGTTTAAGACTTATTTTTTATAATCAATACAATAGCATTCTGTATTCCTGATGAAGTAAGTGAGGGATACTTGTGTAGGTGCCAAGGTAGTTGCAAGAAAAGCTGTGATCCATGGCATTTGTTACAAATGATACTTTAAAAGAATTTATACTTGGTAATCTTCCTAGTTTTAGCTGAATAGGACAGCTGATAATAGTGAATAGGAGTTTGGAAATTTTGAAATTTATATGAATATAAAGTAAGACTCCTGATTGAATATAAAATGTAATTAAATGACTCATTTCCTTAGTATATTAATTTCAGTTTTAATTCTTTTTTAATGTGCTGTTCATTGATATATTTACACAATTTCTAGTCATCATGTAATTATGTATTCATCATTTCCAGGATGGTCAGTATTCTCAGAGCCATCAGCTCATTAGCAAGAACTTCAAAAAATGCCACACATCTTCTCTTGATCTTCCAAAGCCTGGGAGTAAAGCCCTGCAGAAAAAAGTGAGTCTCCAACCATAGCATTTCTTTCATCAAATCTATGCACTGGCTTAGCCAAAGTATAGTTTTTATAGTCAATATTCTGGGTATGAGAATCATATCTGCAGGAAATGAACAGGGAATAAATAATAAAAGAAAATTTTATTATATAGTTCACAGATTGTAAGGAAAGTCTGCTAAGTAATATTAACAAATCTATAAATCCTTCATGGAGAGGATCCTCTTTCAACACCAAACCTTATGGATCTATGTATTCTACAGAAAATTTGTAATTATTGTTGACATTCATTATTAAATGTTCAGTAATCTGAACTTATTAGAATCCCAATGTGTTGTATTTATTGTATGTTGGTCATGGACTCTATATTGACATCTCTTCATATGACTAATGCATGTACCATTTCTTCCTGGCTTTCAAGCACATTCTGGTTCTACTTCCACTTCTGATCCTAAATGTTGTTTCCTAACTGATTGCTCTGCCTTCACCCACACCATACCTGAAAGACAAGACAAGAGCACAGTTATCATTATAAGATGTTCCACAGTGTGTAACCATGCCTACTGTGTGCTGACAAGGCTATGTATACCTCCTCTAATTCCTAATTTTTATCATCCTCACTTCTAATTTCCTGCCATAAAGGATAACAAGATGATTTATATTGAGCATTATTGTACATCCTTATACAACCCCACACTTAGAATTGATCCTCTGTGTTTTGTTTAGCTACTAAAATATTCTGTTTCTACAATTCTCATTAAAATATCAATGAAATAATGAAGGAAAGTGGGAGCAATGGAACTGAGGATGAGAATATCTTTAATAAAAGTTATTACTTTACTAGCAACTTAAAGCACTCTACTGACATTTCTGAGTTCTATAACACAAAGTAAATGGCAACATTTCATTTCTTTATGTAATTTACAAAAAGAATGTTTTAGGTAACAAAACAAGTTTATTTCACCTTTTGAGAAAAAAACTGACTATGTCTAACCCTGTTGTCTTTGTTTCTTTACATATTATTGTTCAAATATGGTTACTTAGCCAGTAACCTTATTGAAATTAGTGGATAAATCATTAGGTGCCTGGAAAGTCCCTCTGAATCATCTAGTGAACAACTTGCCTTCCTTGAAAGACATCTCTGCTACTATTCTCTCCAAAGCCAGAGAGATTAAGGAAAGGAACACTGGACTCCTGGAGGGAGTTAAGAACATTCTCAGCCACGTGAGTACTCCCTTCACACTTTTTAAATAAGTGTATTTATTTACTCATTTTACATCCCGATTGTAGTCCCCTTCCCTCCGCTGGGTCCTGCTTCCTTCCCCCTTCTCCCTATCTCCCTTCCCCTTCTTTACTTTCTTCTTCATAAACAGAGTGATCAGAACAAGGAGAATTGTGTTTTGAAATATGTCTCTTTACAAAACAAAACTATAGACCTTGAAATCTATCACAGACATACTATTTAAGGGGACGCTGTCAATTCCAACTATCTGAGGGGCATATCTTTAGAAGTTGACATCCCAGAGACCTCAGAAGAAAACATCTGCTCTTCATCTGTATTCTTACAGGACCCTTTGTATTCTAAAACTCAAAGACTCAGATATTTCACCAGATCTTTTTAGCATGTCACCCCTTGATTAGTTAATTACATCTTAAACAATCAAGTGCAAGCATCAGTGAATCTCAGTTTTAGTATATGCATTATATGAAGAATTAATTTGGTTGAAAATAAGAAAGGACAATGTTTTAATATAAGAAACTAACTTTTTTTAAAAAAAGGACAACTCATGGTCTATGTTGGAGACATATAACATTATTTAATAGACAGAATGAACACTGGACTTTTCCCAAATCTATGTCTAGAGTCAAGTAACTTCCTCATGATCACTTCCCCAGCTTTTGTAAGAGTGCAGTTGATAAGGCATAAAGTTCACATATCAATTCTTCACATTTTAAGTACCGTGGCCCAATTTTCATGAAAATCTTTAAGTTTAGTTGAGTTTAGCAATCCTAACTTTTTACAAGCTTTCATTCCACATTTAGAAAAGTCATGTACTCAAAAAAAGTAAGATTGAATTGAGTGTTGACTATCCTTTTGATCAGATTCAAAATGGAGATGAAGAAAGTGAGAACTACCCTGGCTGGTCTGGACTAGCTTCCTTGCAGTCAGAGAGTGAAGACGATCGCCGTTTTGCCTTTTATAACCTGATGCTCTGTATGGCCAGAGAAACCCAAAAGGTCGAAACTACTCTCAAGATGGTGAAGTGCATAATATTAAAACAAACCAACTGTTGAGCCCTTTTCACCACGTCGGTTTCTGAGATGCTGTTTGAGAATACCTTGCTGTGAAATTTCCTTTAACTTTTTCCTCTTTTAAATGTATGCTTGTTGTGGTGGTTATCTTCTTTTAAAATAAAAACTGACTCCATGTATGTGACCATCTGAGAAGTGAATTGTTCACAATTTCATTTAATAACAATGTATGCATACCATTGACATATTGTAATCAAATATTTCACAAAAAAGCAGTTAGGTATTCAACTAACACATTTCAGAACTAATTTAACACTTACAGAGTATAAATGTGTGTCAAATTATTAGAATCTAAGTGGGATATTTCTCACAAATCTCTTTTAGTCAGTCTATTCCAAAACTTGGAATTCTTGGGATCTTTAGTGAAAGTCAGACACTCCTGACATTGTAACAACTAAGATTCTCACAGACAACACAACTGTTGGGGATATATTTTCCTAGCATTATGATTTAAAATTTTTAAAAAACCTAAAATATCTTAGGATACAAGTATTAAATAGTTCCTGATTTTACCATAACTGTCTTCAAACTGCCCCTCGGAATTCTTGCTTCCTTAGCATCCTCTCAACTAATTCCATATGTTTTGTTCATGCTGTGCCTGACAAGATTTCTCCAGATGATACCCAAATTAAACTCCTTTTCATAATACTTAGTACTTTCCTTTCATCCCCTACTAGCTAAATTTACATAACAGGAAATAAAAACCATAAAGTACCTGCATTGTTCATTCCTTTTTACTTTTCTGGATTTCCATTACTATGCTTTTTAAATAAATTGATATAGGAAGCGTTACCTTTAATTTTGTATCAATATACAAAGATCTATTCAAACGTGGCTAAATATACTCTTAATTCTGTATCAATATACAAAGATCAATGCCTATGTAGCCCAATACAATCTTAATATTACGTCCATATACAAGGGTCAATACCATTGTGGCCAACTATAATCTTAATTTTGTAACAATATACAAAGATCAATACCAATGTAGTCCAATACAATCTTATTTTTGCACAATAAACAATGGTCAATACCATTTTAGCCAAATATACTACTAATTTTGTATCAATATACAAAGGTATAAGGGCATATTCAATAATCTGTCCCTTCTTCTTGGTCCTTCCTGTGCTATGTCTATGTCTCATTAAAGGTAACGCTTCCTAATGGCATCGTACCTAGAGATACTTAAAAATGAAATGTGAAGCTCTGGCCTCTTGATACCAACCGTCTTAAACTGTTTAGGATAGTTAAGAAAAACAAACTCCTAGTCATGCAAGCATGTCACTTTGTTAGCTACTATGACAGTCTATCACAGATATTCTCTAAGCTACTCAGTAATCAAGTTGTTAAGAGACAAGCAACATTTGCTTATCTAAATACAAGAGATGGATAGGGCATCTTCAAAAACCCCAAGAGATCTGCAGAATATGGCATTTAAAGATGTTGTCTTAAATTAAGATTTTTTTTTTATATCGAGACATATCAGCTCCTGACAGCACCCCCTATTCTACTCCAAGTAGAAGATAAGCATCGAAGAATCTCCAGTGTGAGATGGTTGAATTAGTGGCAAGCCTATCTCTTGGCATGAAAAAACTCCTTGCTCCAACTGCAGACAGACTGCTGTCCAAAAAGGACAAAACTTGGTAGCAGGGAAGTCAACAGCCTAGCTCTGCCAAGACAGGGTAGGTAAGTCCTTCATAATCCCTGCTCTACAATAAATGTCTGTCAGAGAAACAGGACCAAAAGGCTGAAGACTGATGCAGGAATGTATGGAGAGAAAATGGGAACTGTCCAGGCAGTCACTGGTTTGTCATTTCTTAGTATTGGAAGCTTCAGGCCCTGCACTTCCTATATAATCAGATATATTTATCCCTCTCAGGTCTCTGAGGTGGTTGAGGAATAGACAGCTAGAGTCTCATAGTTAAATTTTGAGTTGTTTAGGAATCAAGAGGGCGTTCTAGATCTAAGAAGATGGTTATAATAGTGATGCAAGTTAGTATGAAATCTAAGTCAGTTATAGAACTTTAAACTCATGGAGATGGTTAGATGGTAGAATGTTAAAGTCAGGGGCCAAATATGTATGAACTGGACATTGGGAAGGTATACTGGGCCATTTAACTCTCGTAAATGTGGCATATTTATTTCTGCTGTTTTGTATAGTTTTTACTGTTATAAGAGAAGGAACCATTTGTTGGACTGAAAGGGGAAGCTGTTGGGGGAAGAGGGTGGAAGGGTGGGACAGGAAGGGGGAATAGGGAAGGGTTTGTGACTGAGATGTAACTTGAAGAAAAAAAATAAAGTATTTAATAAAAAAATAAATAAAATAAAATAAATTGATATAGGATAAGAAGACAGAACAGTTATGACCTTCTAATTTATTGTGTGACTACGCTTATTGATGATTAGGGATGTTTTTTCCCACTTAAAAAATATTCCTCCCATATATGACCATACACATACAAAAGAGATAAATGTAAAAAACAATTTTATGTGGTTTAATACTCAGTGTAATTTTCAACAACTGCAAACAAGAAAGAAGAGTTGTCATTTTCAAGAGAATGGATGCAATTGGAGATAATCACATTAAATGAATTAAGTCAGTATTTAAAGGCAAATATATGTTCTTTCACTTGGGAATGTAAAATTTCACAAGGTTAGATAAAATCCTGTATTTTATAAGACCAGATGATACATAAGTTGAAGTAATATTCTCTGCAGAAACAAAGTAACCTAACATGTTAAAGAGGGAAGAGAAAACATAGCACACTGTGGCATTGTGCAGAATGTGCCCAAAGCATACTTACATACTTGAATTGCAATGGCCTTATATAATCAAATAAAACATATTTAAAAATTTTAAAGTCTTCGTTTCAAAGCAGTCAGTCATGAAATGCTGGATAAAGACTTTGTTTACACACCCGCTTCTTTCATGACTATCCTTTGATTCACTGTGGTTCTTCATTTATCATCACCTGAGCTTAGTACAGTGATTCACATTCTTTTTAACTTTTTTTTGTTTTTTGAAAGTTTTGTTCATATGCACAATGTATCTTGACCACATCAATTCTTTCCTGCCCTGTCTCTACTCCTCATAATACCATAAATTATAGCTTCATTGCAACTTCATGTCCCTCTTTTATCATAATTTATATGTGAATTTTTAACCACTGAGTCCAATTTGAGTGTTACCCAAGAAGGCAAGAGAGTGGTATCACCCACCAGTGTATGGGAAATTACTTATGGCCATAGACCTAAGGAAATATAACTCTCCTCCACCAATAACCATCAGTTGCCAATATTTCCTCAAAAAGGGCTGGGATTTCCAAGACTGTCCATCCTCTGTGCTGGAAGTTTTAGGTGCCTTGATCTTCTGAAGAAGTTGTATATATAACAACAGCTGCTCTGGATTCATGTACACAAAAGCTGTCTTGTGTTCATAGTACAGCATTTCACTGTGCTCCTCCCAATTTTCCACATCTTACTTCCTTTTTCCTCATTCCCCTTTCTCCATGTCTCCTGAACATTGCATGCTAAGTATTAATATAGACATCCTGTCTATGGCTAAGCACGTAAATTGCTTATTCTTAGCACCCTTCACTTACCAATGGACACTCAACTGGAGTTGTGACCTTGTCATTCTCTCCTCCTTCCGTGTGGGTATTTTGGCAGTTTTGATCTTATGCACAAAAATCACAATGGCTTAGAGTTCATGTGTATAATATTCTAATTTAAACACACACATAACAATTCAAAGCTTGCATCCACATATGAGAGAAAACCTGTGAAAGTTCTCTTTCTGTGTTTGTGTTGCCTTTTTGAGAATCAATGTGGAAGTTTCTCAAAAAGCTGAAAATATATATTCCATATGATCTAGCTATAACAATCCTGAGTATATAACCAAAAGACCTATAATGTATAATAAAGATGCCCCACATTCACATTGATGGCTGATGTATTCACAATACCTAGAAAATGGATACATCATACATGTACATAAACTGAGAATGAAGAATGAGAAGTGTGATGTATTTGCCCAATGGGACATTTCTCAACTGTTAAGAAAAATGAAATGATGAAACCAGCAGGCAAATGTATGGAACTAGAAAAAATTATCATGAGTGAGGTAATCCAGACACAGACAAATTTCTCATGTATTCCTTCATTTGTATATTTTAGCTTTCACTCTTCAGATTTGTATGTTTTGTTTGGACTGCCCTTTGAGGTCAGAAAGTTATTAAAGGATCGTTATTGGGGGTAGATGTCAAGGACAGAAAATAGAACACAGTAGTATAAATGATTAAATGGAAATAATAGAACAGAAACATTGAGCTGAGATGGGGAATAGGAGGGCAATATTGAAGTGTAAGGTCTCATATACCCCAAAACATACAGGCTATCACTAATGCCATTGCTTACCCTCCAGAACTTTAGAGTAAGACCTTATTACAGAAAACATCATATGTTTGAGTCAAAGCTGGTACTAAACTGGAAACTTCATCCTTACTAGCCAGCTATCATAGTACTGGAAGGTGTTATGCATGGTATAGGAAGAGAAAGGTTGCCAACCTTACCCAGCTGTGATCCTTGTCAGCTACAGTAACAACTTCTGGGAAAACATGGCCACTGGTATAATAGTGGCCCTAATATCATGGGAGTAACTAACAGATTTCTGATTGGATTTGATTCCATGAAATACATCTGGCACAATTTTCGGGACAAGAACCTATGCTAAGTCAGATCAAAGGTCGTAAGAAAGGGCCTATACTTATTATTCTGGTGACCTGGCATTATATTAAATGGAAAGCTTATAATTTAATATTATAAACATAGGCTAACACAACTCTCAGTCATTTCAGAGAAGCTTCTTGAGTCACTGATGATGATTACACAGAGACCAACAACTGGCCAACATGAATACAGTAAGTGATTGTGGAATGTTTAGCCCTAAGTTAGAAATCTTTATCACATCCTCTTCTCACAAGGTGAAAGGACCATTGCAGAAGAGAGACCAGAAACGATGTAAAACCTGGAGGTAATGGTTCTGGAAGCACTATGACAGTGGCACATATGAATTCATAGCAGTTATGACATCAAGGAAGACAAAATCTCAGTATGGAGAGGAGAGAAGAAGGCACAAAGCCTCACCATTAGATATGAGACTATTTCCAACATAGCTGCTGAGGGAGAAAGAATCAAATTTTGTTATGAGGGCAGCCCTTGGTAAGTCAAATATGTTCCAGTGGGATACCACATATACAAAGATAGTTTGGTAGTCCAAGTTAAATCCAATAACTTTAAGAAAAATTAAAGAACATTGAGTGAGTAGGGAAGATGGGTACACCAGGTAGGACTTGTATTAGCAAGTTTTGGGGTTGAATGAGAATGGCCCAAATAGGCTCATTGATTTGAATAATTGGACACCAGGAGTGGCACTACTTGAAAGGATTTGCAGGTGTGGCCCTGTTGGAGGAAGTGTGTTGCCCTGTTGGAGGAACTATGTCACTGAGGGTGGGCTTTGAGGCTTCAAAAAGTATATTCCAAGTACATAGTCTCTCTTCCTGCTGCTTATGGACCTGGATGTAGAACTCTCAGCTCCTTCTCCAGCACCATGCCTGCCTGCATGCTGCCATGTTCCCTGCCATGATGACAGCGGACTAAACTTCCGAAACTTTAAGCAAGCCCCAGTTAAATGTTTTTCTTTATAAGAATTGCCTTGATCATGGTGTCTCTTCACTGCAATGGAACACTGACTAAGACAGAAATTGAATATGATCAAAATTCATGTATGAAATTCTCAAAGAACTTCAGAGTCCAATGGAAATCCCAAAACAACCCAGGCCATTGCTAAGACAAAGGCCCTCCACAAATAAATAGCGGGGTCCCTTTGCTGAGGACCACACCCACACAATTCACTAAATATGGAGATGTCAAACTGGTGCCTACATGAAGCCTTCACTCCTAAGAGGGAGGGAAGACTATAATCAGAATATATTATATGAGAAAAGAATCTATTTTCACTATGAGGAAGGAAAACAGAACTTATAGTCATTAATACAAATGGCCAAGAAATATTTCAATGCTGATCAATATCATTCATCATCACTAGGGAGATGCAAATTAAAAGTACTTCAAGATTTCACTTTATCCCAGCAACCTACATAGGACCTTATAGTCCTATGAAAGCTAACCAGCAGGGAGAATTTCCTGATCAATTCAAGAGCCATTTGTCTTTATCATGCAATCAAAGTGTATAGTTTTAACAATAATAGAGGCTTATTACCTAATTAAGATGGACAACTGAGAGTTATGACAATAGCCCCTATTATTTTCAGTCCCTTTAGGGCTTCTCTGAAAAGCAGTTCATAGGGAGGTATCATGTGTCAGGCATGGAGATTTTCAGTACATAAACATACCTTCTGGGAACAGCATTGTTCATCAATATGGCATACTTTTGTTCAAACTCATTTTAAAATGTACTTTAATAAGCTTATAAACTAGTTGGTTTACATAAGTATTTTTCACTTACCATTAGTGCTCATGAACTTCTTGCCCCTCATTTATCCAGATGTTATACTATTGGCTCATAGATTTTTACTTGAATTAGATCATGTCCTTAATTAGCATACTTGTGTGCACATCATTTTGTTAAAGACAGCCCTGTCCCTTCATTCCTACATTTTCATCACTCCACTAACAATGTAAAACTTCCTGATCCCAGTATTTAAACTCTCTACTTTCATTTTTCTTACATTCTACTATTCTCTTCCCTAAATGAATCTCTGTTAATGGCTCATTTGTAGTTTCTTAGCTTCCAAATTTAATCCCTGCTACACACACACACACAAAATAGGTAAGATTTGAATCTAAGCAGCTCAAATAAGACAGAAAGCACAGGTTATTTTAGAGCACTGGGGGACATCGCCCTTTAAAATGTGTTACAATTCTACCAGTTTACCTACAGTTTTTATCATTTCATTTTTCTTTACAGATATTATTCCGTTGTGCATATGTGTGACATTTTCATTACCCATCATGTTTTTCCTTTCTCTAGAGCTTTTTCCTGAGGGGAGGACGTTATGCATTCTAAGTATTAATTCACTTACTCCCAGGACCCTGCTTTTTGTACATCAAGTAATGCTGTGTTACCTTGCTTTCTAATCATTGTCTCTGATTGGCTTTAATAAATGCCAAGGACAGTGATTGAGCGTAGATAGAGAAAGGCAGGTGGGGCAAAGGTTCGGGCTTCTGGGGCAGACAGAGAGTGCCTTGGGTGGAAGAGAGGAAGCCAAGAGAGGAGGGAGAACACACACACCATGGGTTTGAGAAAAGAAACTCATTCCACATGGCCTGGAATATCAGTATAGCGTGGAGAATAACAGCTCAGGGGACATATGTATGTATAGGGTCATATTTGGGGAATAGAATGAGCTAGCTTAGATGGACTAAGATTGCACAATCCTAGCAAAGGCTTGTTAAAATTGATGTGGTGTCTGTGTGCTTATTTAAAATGGTGGGTTAAGGATTAACACCTCCAATTCAATTAAATACACTATTAATACTGATAAATAATTTAATTATTTCTATATTTTCCTCTTTGATGGACACTTTTTACCTTCCTGATTTCTGTGATACCTAAGGTTATTTATTTACATCTGAAGATTTGCAGCAAGAACCACAAATGAAAGACTAGGTGGTGGGGTTTGTGTGTGTGTGTGTGTGTGTGTGTGTGTGTGTGTGTGTGTGTGTGTGT